>CM029393.1:1122839-1259419 GCA_017165825.1 Hepsetus odoe | reverse complement strand
CTCCTTCTGACCTTCTCTGTACTTCTCCATCAACACCCTCAGAGCAAACATTGCATCTGTGGTGCACTTTCTCTGCATAAAACCATACTGCTGTTCACTGATCCTCACCTCTTTTCTTAACCGAGCTTCCACTACTCTTTCCCATAACTTCATGGTGTGGCTGATCAACTTTATCCCTCTATAGTTACTACAGCTCTGTGCATCACCCTTATTCTTGAAGATCGGTATCAGTACACTTTGTCTCCACTCCTCAGGCATCTTCTCACTTGCCAAGATTGTGTTAAACAATCTGGTCAGAAACTCAACTGCCATCTCCCCTAAACATCTCCATGCTTCCACTGGTATGTCATCCGGTCCAACAGCCTTTCCATTCTTCATCCTCTTCATCGCTGCCCTTACTTCCATCTTGTTTATTTGCTGCACTTCCTGGTTAACTCTTCTCACATCATCCAGTCTTCTCTCTCTCTCATTTTCTTCATTCATCAGCTCCTCAAAGTATTCCTTCCATCTGCTCAACACGCTCTGTTCACCTGTGAGTACGTTACCATTTCTATCTTTAATCGCCCTGACCTGTAGCACATCTTTCCCAGATCTGTCTCTCTGTCTAGCCAATCGGTAAAGGTCCTTTTCTCCCTCTTTACTGTCCAACCTCTCATACAATTCACCAAACACCTGATCTTTGGCCTTCACCACTGCTTTCTTCGCCCTGCGGTTCATCTCCTTGTACACCTGTCTACTTTCTTCATCTCTCTGACTGTCCCATGTCTTCTTTGCCTCCCTCTTCTTTTGAATACACTCCTGGACTTCTTGGTTCCACCACCAGGTTTCCTTATCCTCTTTCTTCCTTCCAGATGTCACACCAAGTACATTTCTAGCCGTCTGCCTGATCACTTCTGCAGTAGTTTCCCAGCAATCTGGTAGCTCTTCAACACCTCCCAGTGCCCGTGTTAACTCCTGCCTGAATTCCACCTTACAGTCCTCCTCCTTCAGCTTCCACCACTTGATCCTCGACTCTGCCCTCACTTTCCTCCTCTTCTTGACCTCCAAGGTCATCCTATAGACCACCATCCTATGCTGTTTAGCTACACTCTCCCCTGTCACTACTTTGCAGTCTCTGATCTCTTTCAAACTGACCCTCCTGCAAAGAATATAATCCACCTGTGAGCATCTTCCTCCACTTATACGTCACCCAGTGCTCCTCCCTCTTCTTAAAATAAGTATTAACTACAGCCATTTCCATCCTTTTTGCAAAATCTACAACCATCTGACCTTCAGCATTCCTCTCCTTGACACCATGCCTACCCATCACCTCCTCATCACCTCTGTTCCCTTCACCAACATGACCATTAAAATCTGCACCAATCATCACTCTCTCTCCCCTGGGTACACTCTCTATCACTTCATCTAACTCACTCCAGAATTTTCCCTTCTCTTTCATCTTACAACCAACTTGTGGAGCATAAGCACTAACATTCATTATCACACCTTCAACTTCCAGCTTCAAACTCATCACCCTCCCTGACACCCTCTTCACTTCCAAAACACTCTCCACATACTCTTCCTTCAGGATAACACCTACTCCATTCCTCCTTCTATCCACACCATGGTAGAACAGTTTAAACCCCCCTCCAATACACCTGGCCTTACTACCCTTCCATCTAGTCTCTTGCACACACAAAATGTCAACCTTCCTTCTCTCCATCATATCAGCTAATTCTCTACCTTTACCAGTCATGCTGCCAACATTCAAAGTCCCTACCCTCACTTCCACTCTCCTCTCCTTCTTTCTCTCATTCTCCCTCTGGACATGCCTTCCTCCTCTTCTTCTTCTTCTTTGGCCAAAAGTAGTCCAATTTCTACCAGCACCCTGTAGGCTAACAGCACTGATGGCGGTCGTTGTTAACCCGGGCCTCGACCGATCCGGTATGGAATTCTGTATCGTTGTCCACATATTGACTTGGCAAAGTTTTACACCGGATGCCCTTCCTGACGTAACCCTCCCCATTTACCCGGGCTTGGGACCGGCACGAAGAAGTACACTGGCTTGTGCATCCCTAGTGGCTGGGTTACATGGCCATATTCACTAATTTAGTAATTATTTTCATGTATTTTATAACATCAAGCCATGTCTCAGTTCATGCAGCTTGACTCAAGTTGGACTTACAGCATAAAGTCCCCCAGCTAGTTATAAAAGCTATACTATGCTAATAGTATAGCATAACAACAGACCATTTGCAATTAAATGTTTAATTTATTTTTTTATTCATTGTATTTGAGTTTTAACAAAGATTACACTGATCAAGTTAAACATAGATACATTCTTGGCTAATTTCTGAGATAAATTGGCAACTCTTTTTAATCAAGATTTTGTATCCTATTATATATCTTATCCACACAAACATGACGTGGACTAAGGAAATATGTACCTCTGTCCTGTGGATAAAATTATTTATTATGGATGGTCTGTTCTTTATTTAAGAAATATGCAATACCCTCTGGAGTCTGTATAGTGATTTTTTGGGGGGAGAAGGAGAAGGCCTGTCCTGTCCTGGTCTGTAGAATGACTTTGGATGAGAAGGAGATTACTGAATAACAATGGAAACATTCTCACAAGTGAGATTTAATGAGCATTTTGATGTTCTCTTCATGAATGAAGAGAACACATGAGAGAGAGAGGGGGAAGGTTGGATGACTGAGGAGTGGAGGAGAAGCATAATGGTAATGAATTTGTTGAATAAGGGTAAACTTTAAAAAATAAACTTCATTAGAGCTTCTTTTTCTTTCGGTTGTACCTGTTTAGGGGTCGCCACAGCAGATCAACTGTTTCCATATCATCCGGTCCTCTGCATCTTCCTGCTTCAAGCCAACCACCTGCATGTCCTCTCTCACCACGTCCATAAACCTCCTCTTTGGTCTTCCTCTTCTCCTCTTTCCTGGCAGCTCCATCTTCAACATCCTCCTTCCAATATAATCCTCATCTCTCCTCTGGACATGTCCAAACCAACGCAATTTTGCTTCTCTAACTTTGTCTCCAAAACGTCTAAGCTGAGCTGTCCCTCTAAAATACTAATTTCTAATAAAATACTAATTTCTAATCCTGTCTATCCTCATCACACCCAACTCAAATCTCAGCATCTTTAACTCTGACACCTCCAGCTCTGCCTCCTGTCTTTTGTCAGTGCCACCGTATCCAACCCATACAACATAGCTGGTCTCACTACTGTCCTGTAAACCTTCCCTTTTACTCTAGCTGGTACTTGTCTGTCACAAATCACTCCAGCTACTCTTCTCCACCCATTCCAACCTGCCTGCACTCCATTCTGCACCTCTCTTCCACACTTGCCTTTACATTGAACCACTGATCCCAAGTATTTAAACTCCTCCACCCTTGTCACCTCTACACCCTGTATCCTAACCACTCCACTTTCCTCGCTTTCATTCACACTCATGTATTCTGTCTTTGCCCTACTCACTTTCATCCTCTCTTCTCTAGAGCCTATCTCCATCTCTCCAGGTTCTCCTCAAGCTGCTCTCACTGTAGATCACAATTTCATTGCAAACATCACCACCCCCGGAGACTCCTGTCTAACTTTGTCCGTCAACCTGTCCATTACTATTGCAAACAAGAATGGACACAGCACTGATCCTTGATGCAATCCAACTTCTACCTTAAATGCATCCATCACTCCCAACAAAACTACAACTCCTCTCTAGGCACCCTGTCATATGCTTTCTCCAAGTCCACAAAGACATACTGCAACTCCTTCTGACTTTCTTTGTACTTCTCCATCAACACCCTCAGAGCAAACATTGCATCTGTAGTGCTCTTTCTAGGCATAAAACCATACTGCTGTTCACTGATCCTCAACTCTTTTCTTAACCTAGCTTCCACTACTCTTTCCCATAACTTCATGCTGTGGCTGATCAACTTTATCCCTCTGTAGTTACTACAGCTCTGTGCATCACCCTTATTATTAAAAATTGGTACAAGTACACTTTGTCTCCACTCCTCAGGCATCCTCTCACTTTCCAAGATTCTGTTAAACAATCTTGTCAGAAACTCAACTGCCATCTCCGCTAAACACCTTCATGCTCCCACTGGTATGTCATCCGGTCCAACAACCTTTCTATTCTTCATTCTCTTCATTGCTGCCTGTACTTCCATCTTGCTTTTTTGCTGCACTTCCTAGTTCACTGTCCTCACATCATCCAATCTTCTCTCTATCTCATTTTCTTCATTCATCAGCCCCTCAAAGTATTCCTTCCATCTGCTCAACACGCTCTGTTCACCTGTGAGTACATTTCCATTTCTATCTTTTTCCATTTCCACTTCTTCTTTGCTTCCCCCTTCTTCTGTATACACTCCTGTGCTTCTTGGTTCCAACACCAGGTTTCCTTATCTTCCTTCTTCCTTCCAGATGTCACACCAAGTACTTTTCTACATGTCTGCCTTATCTCTTCTGCAGTAGTTTCCCAGCAATCCGGTAGCTCTTCAACACCTCTCAATGCCCGTGTTAATTCTGCCTGAATTCCACCTTGCAGTCCTCCTTCTTCAGCTTCCATCACGTGATCCTCGACTCTGTCCTCACTTTCCTCCTCTTCTTGACCTCCAAGGTCATCCTACAGACCACCATCCTATGCTATTTAGCTACCCTCTCCCCTGTCTCCTGCAAAGGATATAATCCACCTGTGAGCATCTTCCTCCCCTCTTATACGTCACCCTGTGCTCCTCCCTCTTCTTAAAATAAGTATTAACTACAGCCATTTCCATCTTTTTCGCAAAATCTACAACCATCTGACCTTCAGCATTCCTCTCCTTGATACCATGCCTACCCATCACCTCCTCATCACCTTTGTTCCCTTCACCGACCATTAAAATCTACACCAATCACCACTCTCTCTCCCCTGGGTACACTCTCTATCACTTCATCTAACTCACTCCAGAATTCTTCTTTCTCTTCCATCTCACAACCAACTTGCATAAGCACTAACAACATTCATTATCACACCTACCGGGGCAGCGGTGGCCTAGTGATTAGGGCGTTGGCCACATGATCGGAGGATCAGGGGTTCGAACCCCTTCCCAATAGGTTGCCCTGAGGTAGCCTTGAGCAAGGTGCCGTCCCCATCACTGCTCCCCGGGCACTTTCAATAGCTGCCCACTGCTGCACGGTGTTTGAGTGTGCATGGGTTAAACGCAGAGGTCCAATTTTGTTGTGGTGCACTGTCTGCTGTGCAATGACAAGGGTTGTCACTTTCCCTTTTTTTTATTTTCAACTTCCAACTTCAAACTCATCACCTGACACCCTCTTCACCTCCAAAACACTCTCCACATGCTCTTCCTTCAGGATAATGCCTGCCCCTTTCCTCCTTCCATCCACACCATGGTAAAAAACATTTAATCCCTCCTCCAATACACCTGGCCTTACTACCCTTCCATTTTGTCTCTTGCACACACAAAATGTCAACCTTCCTTCTCTCCATCATATCAGCTAATTCTCTACCTTTACCAGTCATGCTACCAACATTCAAAGTCCCTACCCTCACTTCCACTCTCCTCTCCTTCTTTCTCTCCTTCTCCCTCTGGACATGCCTTCCTCATATTCTTCTTCTCTTTTGGCCAACAATAGTCCAATTTCAACCAGCAGCCTGTAGGTTAACAGCACTGGGGGCGGTCATTGTTAACCCTGGCCTCAACCGATCCGGTATGGAAGTCTGTTTTGTTGTCTGCATATTGATTTGGCAAAGTTTTACACTGGATGCCCTTCCTAACGTAACCCTCCCCATTTAACCAGGCTTGGGATTCAGCACGAAGAAATACGCTGGCTTGTGCATCCCTAGTGACTGGGTTGATTATGGGAAAGAGCAGTGGAAGCTAAATTAAGAGGTCTTGATTACTGAGCAGAAGTATGGTTTTATGCAGAGAGAGAGCACTAAATATGCAATGTTTGTTATGAGAGTGTTGATGGAGAAGTACAGAGAAGGTCAGTAGCTGCATTGTGCCTTTGAAGACTTGAAGAAGCATATGACAGTGTGCCTAGAGAGGAGTTGTCGTATCATATGTGGAAATAATTGAGACGTATATCAGTGTCGTACAGGATATGTATGAGGACTGTGTGACTGGTGATTTCTGAAGAGGGAGTGCTGGCTGCATTTAAGGTAGAAGTGGAATTACATCAAGGATAGTGCAGTCCTTTCTAGTTTGCAATAAAGATGGACTGGTTATCAGACGAGGTTAGACATGAGTCCCTATGAACTATTACGTTTGCAGATGACATTGTAATCTGTAGCAAGAGAAGGGAGCACCTTGAGGAGATACTGAAGAGGTGAAGAATTAAAGTCAGGTCTAAAACAGATTACAGGAGTGTGAATGAAAGGGAGGATAGCAGAATGGTTAAGATACAGGGAGCAGAGATGGTGAAATAAAGATTTCCAAGACAATATTGAAACATGTTATATGGGTTGGGGATGGTGATGAAATGACAGGTGGCAGAGTTGGAGATGGCAGATGTTCGATGCTAAAATTTGCTTTGGAAGTGATGAGGAAGGGACAGAATTATGGACGAGTATATTAGAAGTACAGCTCAGCCAAGATTGCTTTGGTCTGGACATGTACAGAGACAAGGAGTATATTGGGTATCCTGGTGTATCCTTGGTGATCAAGCATGACAGATAAGGAAGGGAGAACGTTGGGGAAGAAGCTGATGTCCACATGATGGGAGAATAAGTACAGACATGGATGACAGGGAAGCAGTAAAATTAATGTTCATTATTTTTGGTAGATGTTCTTATATTTGAAATGAAAACAGTTTTATGATGTTTGAATCATGTTAACATTGTAAGCTGAAGTTAGTTGCACACAAACAATCAGTAAAAATGCCATTCTAAGAGGTACTTTTGACTTTTATCCTTGGAAGCAGATTTCAAGGGATTTAATTTTTTTACTTTTACTCAAGTAATGAAGGTAAACCAGTACTTCTGCTTCTACAAGATTTTTTTTTTTACAGATACTTAACACTGGTACTTAAGTAAAAATGTGTTAAATGTATAAGAATGCCATCTGTGCTGAGTAAAAGCATGATAAATCATTGAACTGTCCATTGTGTAGCCTACAGGCAACCTTAGATTTACCCTCCAGTTCTTTAACAGCGCTCTGGCTAGAGGTGATCCACGAAGCTTACCTAATATACTTTGTATTTGAACGTCACAAGATACCTAATAATACAAATTATAAAACATTTATGAAGCTATAATTCAAAATTCAAAGACTCTAATGTCTCTCCCTCCCGAGCAGCTGGGGGACTTTAATTTTGAAATGGCAGTTTTGAACAGGAAGCACTCCCCGCGACACGCGTGTAGGGAAGCTCGTGGATTTGTGTTGTGAAGACAATTCGTCTGTTTTGTTTCTGAAGCTTATAAGATCATGGTTCGAGCAAGAAGGTATGTGTTTTAGTTTGGGGGAATTTGAAGGAGTTTAGGGTGGAGAATGAGATTGTTTGTATTGCTTTATGCAGCTGATGAAGTTTTAAAATGACCAAAATTTTCTGCACAGATCGAAGGATCGTAAATAATAAAAATGCTTTGGGATCTACATAAAACCTTAGTACATTATTAAACTGCGTTTTTGTACCTCGTGTTACATTTTCACAAGCATTTTGTGGGAGTGTCTTTTTTTCCTACATTTTTTGTTAAATTATTCTGTGTTAAGTGTGTGTATTTTGTGACTAGTGCAGATTTCAAGAGGCAAACAATTTTAGTCATGTTTATATATTTAAGCCTGTGCTTCAATACATTTAGTTCATTAAAGTTTGATGGACAGGTATGAAGGTAAGTTTTCAGTTGCAGCGGACACTTTTGATGAAACTGGTGTGATGATGGTGATGGTGGTGATGAGTTTTAGAATGATGTAAATGATGTGCTTTTGCTTTCATAGTCACCAGATCCCAACACAGTCCATCAACAGTGGTAGACTTTGGAAAGTCTTTGGAAGAAGGACATTATATTTGTGGAATCTGTACTAAGATAAACTGAAGCTTTTGGCATTTGGTGGCCCAAAATCTTACTAGGATTATGGCATTTTGGTTAATCTTTCCCCTGTCTGCACTAAAACAAGGCAGTCTCATACTGGGTCTTCAAAAATGTATATGTGCATTGTCACCATTAATGATAAATATCTATTTGTCAACCTATCGAATGGTACGAACCTACGATTGGTACTTCAGGGGCAGTGGTGGCCTAGTGGTTAGGGAGTTGGCCCAGGATCGGGAGATTGTGGGTTTGATTCCCTCAACAGTAGGTTGCCGCAAGGTACCATCCCCGTCACTGATCCCCGGGCACTTTCCCCTGCTGCACGTGTGTGTATGAGTGAAATGCAGAGGTTGAGTTTTGTTGCTGTGCTGTATTACTCACACATCCTTTAATGAACACAGGACTGTGCGTAGACCAAAGGCAAAGCAGGTGGAAGAGTATGACAGCGATGATCCTGCCAGCTATAAACATGAAGAAATTCCAGATAAGGTACATGACTTTAGGTGCTCTTTATAATCCGCTGTAATCAACTTTCCTACTGTTTCTTTGCTAAAAAAAAATTGACCGAAAATATTTGCTACTGGTTTATACTTCTTTCATCAGAAATCATCAAAGTATGTGGAAGATAAGATAGATGATTTCCACAGCAAGAAGATCTCGGTGAGTTCTCGGTAGAGACTACCACTGCTTCTAACAAACTAAATAACTTTGCATCATAAAAGTACTAATTACAGAGAGCCTAGTCTGTAGGTAGTACATAGTGGCTTTAATAAGTGGCTAGTTAGTTTCTTGTTTAATTTAAAAACTACATTACCAGATCATTCTGTGTATTGTTTTAGATATATTGTGATGTGATGCTATTTTACCATATAGCAAAAGTATTGCCGATATAACTTAGAGCATCCTAAATTTTACTTTCACTTTCTCCAATTTTTTCTTTTGTAGAAACTTTTAGCACAAGGGGTTCAGGATGAGGCTGATCAGGAAGATGAAGCAGATGAGGTAATTGGATTATACACTGCTTTTGTACAGCAACTTTAATAATATAGTTAATCATAAAGTTTAACCCTACACAAATTAAGGAAAAATACCACTGAACTAAATAAAGGTAATGATAAACAGTTTTCTTGCACATAATTTTCAGAATTTTGGTCACATTAATTAGATTTAATATTGCTTGTTAAAAATCAGTAGTGCCATGTGACAAGACTGAATTTAATCTTTTAAGTGATTAAAACTTATTTTGTGCCGTATGGAAAGTATACATATTTAGTAGCCATTTCTGATTATTACTGAATACTGACCCAGCAGTGTGTTCTTTTTATGGCAAATGTTGACAGGCTGGTAAAAATCCTGTTTACCCTAGTCAGAAAATGTAGTGTTTTTGTTGATGCCAATAAATTCTTGCGTTGTAAAACTTGCAAGATGTTAAACTTGCAAGATAATAAAAAAAAAACTCCTGTATTAACATTAATGGTTACTAGAAACCAGATCAGGGGATGTATATTTGTATAATGAGGGAGGGTGTGGCCTAAGGAGATCAACACCCTATATCAAGGTGTGCATAATTATAAGGCAGCTTCTTATCCTCAGGCAAATTGGGCCAAAAAAGAGAAGAAAGTTAAAAAAAAAAAATTGTAAAAAGTCTTTCAGATGGGATGCAGCACACCTGAAATTAAGATATTGGGTTGTGATCAAAGAACCATCAAGTGCTTTGTTGCAAAAAGTCAACAGGGTCGCAAGAAACGTTTTGAGGAAAAAAGATGTAAATGAACTGCCAAAGATTTGAGAAGAATTAAATATGAAGCTACCAGGAACACCATGATCCTCCAGTGCTGTCATATTCCAGAACTGTTATCTACCTTGAGTGTCCAGAAGTACAGAAGTGTTCACAGTTCAGAGACATGGCCAAGGAAAGGGAAAGGTAGACCGATACCCGACCACCACAAGTTGAAACTTCAAGACTGGGCAAAGAAATATCTTGAGACAGATTTTTCAAATGTTTTATGGACTGATAAGAGTGACACTTGAAGGCCCCGATGCATGGGCCCATGGCCAAATCAGTAACTGGCACTTGACTTTGACTCAGACACCAGCAAGGTGGAGCTGGGTACTGATATGGGCTGATATTAGTAAAGATGAGCTAGTTTTACCTTTTCGGGTTGAACATGGACTCAAATCAACTTCCAAACTTGCTGCCAGTTTTTAGTAGAGTAGAGTAAGTAGAGTAATCTTTTATTATCCCACGAATGGGAAATTTGGGCGTTACAGGGCTCTTATAAATAAAAGACAGGTGTACAGAAGAAAAAAGAAAAAAAGAGGAAAGAGGAACAGGAACAAGAACAGTAGAGGAGAAAAAGTAAAGAAAAACGAAGAAAAACGGAGGAGCTGTGAATAAATAAATAATAGATTATAAATAATAGATTATCTATCTATATATATATATATATATATATATATATATATAAATATCTATAAATATATACATATACATATTTACAATGTATAATATACAAATATACACGGTAATAGGTTCTGAAGAAGACATTTTCTTCAAGCAGTGGTTCAGGAAAATGTCTGCATCTTTCAGGAAGACCATGATTTTTATGTAGGACAATGCTCCATCGCAGGCATGGAAGGACTCCATTGTGTTTACTTCACCAGTAAAGGCCTTCAAGAAGAAAGAATAATGACATGGGCCCCGTTCCTCACCTGAACTAAACCCTATTGAGAACTTGTGGCTCTTAAACGGGAGATTTATGGGGAAGGGGAAACAGTCCACCTCTGAACACTGTCTGGGAGGCTGTGGTTGCCGCTGCACAAAAAATTGATCGTCAACAGATCAAGAAACTGACAGACTCCCTAAATGGAAGACTTATGGCTGTTATTGAAAAGAAGGGTGTTTCTTATTGGTCACAGGTTTTTGTTTTTTTTTTCTTAAATGTCGGAAATGTTTATTTGTACATTTTAAGTTGTTTATTATTCTCATATTAACAGATGGAAATAAACAATCAGTAATTGACCAAATATGATATTGTTGTTCTCTGAAACTAGTTTTGAGATTTGTTTGAAAATCTGATGATGTATTAGGACATAGTTATGCAAAAATAAAAATTCAAATCGTTAACAAGCTTTCAAGCTAGACGGCATATTGTATATTTTATAACATTGCCCTTTAATATACTACAAAGTACAGCCATAGAACAGTAGCTATAAAGCAAAGCATTTGAGAGCACAAAAAATTATTCTAAGGTGTAGTTAGCCACGTTAAGTGATCATTTGTGCTCTGTACAGGAAGAAGTAATGCCCCTGTCACTTCAAGATTCAGATGAGGAGGAGGAGGAAAGTGGCAGTGATGAAGAACAAGAAGAGGCTGACATGGAGAGTGACTTAGAAGGAAGAGGGGATGCTGGTAATTCAGTGACATTCATTATTTTTTGTTAACAAAGTGCTGAAGTAAACAACGATGTCTTGTTTAATTATTTCATCAAACCTTTCTTTCTCTTTTCATAGATCTTCCAAATGACATGGCCTGGGGGAAAAAGAAGAAAATGTACTATGATTCTGATTACACTGCTGCAAGTATGAACAATACATAGTATATGCTGTACAATTTACCAGAGCTGCCGCTATTATTATGCATACTTTGGGTAGGGCACTGCTGTCACAGAGATATTAAAGGAATACCTCCATAAATTCTAACAGCTTAATAATCTTCCAGTTATTTTTCAGAAAATCACTTTCAAAATCACACCAAGAAGGGGGCGTTATCAAATCATGCAGAGCATTTTAAAGTTCATTGCTGGAAAAAGATTAAAAAGAAGTACTTTAAAGTTGCATTACACTGTGTGGGGAAATTGAATATAAATGAGTCTGTCCAATAAGCTGTGGTGTTCTATGAGATAATAGCATCATGAAATTGCCAATTAATCACTGGTGATTTGTAGAGATGAGACATTTCAATTAATTAATATTTTTTTTAATTGAGTAATTTTTACTTGAGTAATCATGATTGCTCTATATTTCGCAAAGCTAATGAATGATTTAGTCCTTTACTCTAATGATGCTCAGCCTGAAAAAACCCAATGCATTTCAATTGTATTTGCATGCAGAGGGAAAATCATTGGAAGAGATAGAGGCAGAGGATAAAGATGAAGAGGAGGAAGCAAAAAACATTCAGAGACGACTTGTAGCCAACTTGAGTGAGGAAGACTATGATCTAAACCTGCTCCAGGTAACACTTTTAAGATATATATCATAATTAAAATTTTTTGGGTCAGTATTGTCATCGTGATAATTTTACATGCTTAATCACTGACTAAGGAAACATTGTGTATTCCTTTAACTTTTTGATTACTTTGAATTTTAAAACAAAATTTTTACTTAAAAATTTTTTTTTTCCATTTAAAACTTCAAATAAACTGTTTCAAAATAAATAAAATGATATGTATCATTTACTGATTAGATTTTTTCAGATAATATCTTATCAGACGTTTAAAAAAAATTTAAATGGTGTTTACTTGCTTGTTACTGTTCGTTTCCATGTGAATTTTCCTTACCCCAAACAAGACATATTTCACTTAACTGGACATTGAGTGGCTGTTCTGTTTCATAATGTAGTCCATCTTTATTAACTGTAACATAATACTAAATACATCATCAGGAATTTGCACTAGAGGCTGAAGGTGAGAAGACAGAAAAGACTGGAGAGAAAGAGCAGAGGATAGAGAAAGACCTGAAAACAATGTCACAGAAGGAAAAGCTCAAACTGCTGAAGAAGGAATCTCCAGAGTTGCTGGAACTCATTCATGATTTTAAGGCTAAGGTACCAAGGAGCTTTTCACAATATGCTAAAATCTATGAAGAAATCAGACATTGTTAACTATCCACTCTATTATATAACCTTGCTTTCTATTTCCAATATTGGGTTACAAATGCAGTACAAATTACAGGATTTTAATTGTCCACCAGCAAGGTAGAGCTACAAGGAAGACAGTTTTATTAGTGTCGTTACTTAATGTCGTTGTTTGTGTATTAGCTCACAGAACTGAGAAATGAGATCCAGCCGCTTGTACAGATGGTTAAAGATGGACAAATTCCAGCAGGAAAGGTGAGAGAATATATTTAAGAACATGTACAATAAGGGTATTTTAATGGAATTATTTTTTTAACGGAAATATCTCACTCTATACATTTCTGTTCTTTCAAAATGCATGTTTCTTCCCCAGGGCGCAAATTATCTCATAACTAAGCAGCAACTCTATCTTAAGTAAGTACTCTTAGGGTTTTTATGTGTGCTTACCCGATGAATTATAACTTGGATTAAAAAATGTGCTCTTTCTTATTTCTGCCCAGTTATTGCACCAACATAAGTTTTTACTTGGTTTTGAAAGCAAAGCGAATTCAAGCACATAATCATCCAGTGATTGAGAGATTGGTAGCCTACAGAAATGTAAGTATATCACCCTCCACTCCAGTTTCTGTTTGTTTCAATGAAGTGTGTTTTTTTTTTTTTTTTTTTTTTAAGTCAGACTTAAATCACTCATCATTTTTAATGTACTGAATTCATGATTTTGGTGATAGTTTCTGTAATATATGTGCTTTCAGCTATGTTAAGATGCACCAGAGATTATCTTTCTAATTTATGTAATCTTCATAGCGTATGCCTATGGGCACATTCTCAAACCAAAGCATTGTCTAGAGCCCACCACTAGCATTGGCCTTTGTATTGAATGAACCTAAATCTAGATTTGTTTGTCTTTTTACCCCAAGCCAGTAACTGACCTCAACAGACCCAATAAAAACATAAGATGTACTTATAATATGTAATAACATGTATATCCTTAAGTGAAATTAGATTATCATTTATTTTTATAGTTAATAAATGAACTGGGAGCTGTTGATGCTAAACTGGTGCCTCAAATGCGGCAACTTCTTTCTGGAAATGAGCAAGAGAGAGCAGCCAGAAGATCAATGCACAGCAAACATGGCACCAAGAGCAAGGTACAGATTTTACTTTCAAGTATATTGCAAACTTTGCGAGGCTAAATTGGCCCTATGTATATTTTTTGTGTGTGGGTGGGAGCGAGTGTGTTTGTATGTGTGTCTTCCCTTTGTTGGGATTTTTAACTAATTTTCAACGTGATCACCATGTGTTGCTATAGCTAGCAGAGACCTCTGGTTTGGAGGAAGCCGAAGAGTCTAACTCGGATGAAGAAGCAGCTCTACTCTTCTATAAAGGCATTGAGGAGAGGCTGAAACTAAAGAGAAAGAACAAGGAGCTGCTAGCAGATGGGTGAGAATGATTATCAGTTTATCACAGCGTGTTAAAAAAGGGGCTTAAAACCTGTTTGTTTCATCTTGAGTTTTCTGGGAAAGTCTTCTCCTTATAAAATTGCAGGTGTAAATGTTATTGTGATTATCAGAGATGTAAGATAATAAGTTTAGACTGAAGAGCTAATTAGATTAATGCACTATAAGTCATGTATCTCTCCAAGCCATATTCTGCAATCAATTTGACCAACCTGTTTGTTTTAGCCCCAGACCTTTGTATTTATATATATCCATCCATCCATCCATCCATCCATCCATCCATTCTCTCCCGCTTATCCGAGGTCGGGTCGGGGGGGGGGGCAGCAGCTCCAGCAGGGATGCCCAGACTTCCCTCTCTCCGGCCACTTCTTCCAGCTCCTCCGGGCGGATCCCAAGGCGTTCCCAGGCCAGCCGAGAGACATAGTCTCTCCAGCGTGTCCTGGGTCTTCCCCGGGGTCTCTTTCCGGTGGGACGTGCCCGGAACACCTCACCAGGGAGGCGTCCAGGGGGCATCCTAACCAGATGCCCGAGCCACCTCATCTGACTCCTCTCGATGCGGAGGAGCAGCGGCTCTACTTTGAGCCCCTCCCGGATGACTGAGCTTCTCACCCTGTCTCTAAGGGAGAGTCCAGACACCCTGCGGAGGAAACTCATTTCGGCCGCTTGTATTCGCGATCTCGTTCTTTCGGTCACTACCCACAGCTCGTGACCATAGGTGAGGGTGGGGACGTAGTTCGACCGGTAAATTGAGAGCTTTGCCTTTTGGTTCAGCTCCTTCTTCACCATGACGGACCGATGCAGAGCCCGCATCACTGCAGAAGCTGCCCCGATCCGCCTGTCGATCTCCCGCTCCCTCTTACCCTCACTCGTGAACAAGATCCCAAGATACTTAAACTCCTCCACTTGGGGCAGGATCTCACTCCCAACCCTGAGAGGGCACTCCACCCTTTTCCGGCTGAGGACCATGGCCTCAGATTTGGAGGTGCTGATTCTCATCCCAGCCGCTTCACACTCGGCTGTGAACCGATCCAGAGAGAGCTGAAGGTCACGGCCTGGTGAGGCCAACAGGACCATATCATCTGCAAACAGCAGTGACCCAATCCTGAGCCCACCAATCCGGACCCCCTCAACGCCCTGGCTGCGCCTAGAAATCCTGTCCATAAAGGTTATGAACAGGATCGGTGACAAAGGGCAGCCCTGGCGGAGTCCAACCCTCACCGGGAACAGGTCCGACTTACTGCCGGCAATGCGGACCAAGCTCTGATACCGGTTGTACAGGGACCGGACAGCCCTTAACAGGGAATCCGATACCCCATACTCCCGGAGTACCCCCCACAGGAGCCCCCGAGGGACACGGTCGAATGCCTTCTCCATGTCCACAAAGCACATGTAGACTAGTAGGGCAAACTCCCATGCACCCTCCAGGACCCTGCTAAGGGTGTAGAGCTGGTCCACTGTTCCGCGACCTGGACGAAAACCACACTGCTCCTCCTGAATCCAAGGTTTGACTATCCGACGGACCCTCCTTTCCAGGAGCCCTGAATAGACTTAGGAATAGGAGGCTGAGAAGTGTGATCCCTCTATAGTTCGAACACACCGTCCGGTCCCCTTTCTTAAAGATATCCATCTTTATGATCTTCACAAAAAGTAATAAAATGAAAGATATGACAATTTTTCATGCTGTACACATTGTTTATCTGCAGGTTAATTTTGGAGGATGAGGACCTGGAGGAGGAGCAAGAGTTGGATGGAGAGGCTAAAAGAGGCATTACTTATCAGGTACAGTTAGCAGGAAACCTCTGTTTTCAGTTTAGAAAAGCCAGCTTTGCTTGGACCTTCATGGACATGCCTTTACATGGCCTTTACAGATCTATCTAAAAACATATATAATATTGTTAAAACAAACTGGATGTTTTTTTTATAATTTCATGCAATAAGGAAAATAATAATAATCCATATTTGTTATATGTGAAGCTCTTTTTAGTCTTGTCATGATTATAGCTTAAAGCTCCTGAAAATAATTCCAAATATCTACAATTTTTTCTAATATGATTAAGAAAGATTTAGAATGCAGAAATGTCCTACATCTGAAAGTTATGTTCATATCTATCATATATTAG
Source organism: Hepsetus odoe (assembly GCA_017165825.1). Classification (NCBI taxonomy): domain Eukaryota; kingdom Metazoa; phylum Chordata; class Actinopteri; order Characiformes; family Hepsetidae; genus Hepsetus; species Hepsetus odoe. The sequence continues at coordinate 1,242,959 of CM029393.1, read as the reverse complement.
TACACTTTTTACTATAAATCATTGCATCAGTGCGACGTAGCATGATGTGGCACAGCCGAGGTGTTATTGAAGCCCAGTTTGCTTTGAAAGCAGCATTCAGCTTGTCTGTGTTTAGGTAGATGTTTCTCATCTTCCTCATAAATTCCCCATGGATTATTTATGGGGTCTGGGTCAAATGAATTGACTGGCATATCAAGCACAGTAATATCAATGTCAGCAAATTATTAGGGAACACATTTGCACTGTGGGCAGGTGCTAAGTCCAGTTGGAAAAGTACATCTCCATTTAGAAACCGTCAGCAGATGGAAGCATGAAGTGCTTTAACATCAACTGCTAGATGGCTGTGTTGAATTTGGACAATTTGGACCAATGCCATCAGATGATAAGGCTCCCCAAATCCTCACAGACTGCAGAAACACTGGATTTCAAGCACCTTGGATTCTGTGCTTCTCTACTTTTCCTCCAGACCTTAAAAAAAAAAAACTACTGCTTACTGTTTTAAGCAGTAATTTACTCAGACTTGAAATATTCTAATCATTTGAGATGTTTTTTTTTTTTTTTGTTTTTTTTAATACATTCTTAAATAAATGATGGGATATATTACTTTTAAATAATATTTATATTTTTTGAGACCTCTCAGTCTGTAAATACTATTCTTGTGTATCATACAGGCACTTGAATTTTCAGTCACAATCAGTGATGCTGGATTTTGTGCCAACAGAAATCATTACTAATTGCAACTAATTTTACATGACATACTATGATTTGTTCTTATTCAGCAATAGCCATTCTTTTCCACATTATAAATTATATCATTTTTTACTTTTAAGATGGCCAAGAACAAAGGACTCACTCCAAAAAGGAAGAAGATTGACCGTAACCCACGAGTCAAACATAGAGAGAAGTACAGACGTGCTACTATTCGCCGGAAGGGACAGGTATAACACAACACTCTTGACTCTACTCTGGGGTTTATTTACATCCAGTTTATTTACCTTAACTATGGCATCTGCTGTAATGCTTAAGTTAAAGCTTGCTTTTTCATTATATTCACAAGAACACAATTTTAATATGTGGTTCTCAGAACATTTAGGACACTCAATGTCATCATTTCAAGACGCTTTTCCTTCTAGAAATTCAGCTAGTATCCTGGTACTGCTCTTATTTTATGAATTACAGTGGCCAACAGAAAATGATCCAGTCTGCACTTTCGTTCTGTGGTATCTACACTGTGTGCACAATTATTAGGAAAGTATTTTGACCATATTATCATTGTTAGACATATTCTAAATATGTGCATAAAAATGACGATATGGTCCTAAACCTGGATGCTAATTGGATTTAAGTGATATATTAGTGTATTGAGGGAGGGTGTGGCCCTCCTTCACCACCACTGAACAAGACACATGAGATGAATTGTCAAGACTGGGCCAAGAAATATCTCAAGACAGAATTTTATGAAAGGTCTTACGGACTGATGAGATGAGAGCGACTCCTGACAGACCAGATGGATAGGCCTGTGGCTGGATCAGTAATAGGCACATAGCTCCACTTTGACACCAGCAAGGTGGAGGTGGGGTACTGGTATGGGCTGGTATTAGTAAAGATGAGCTAGTTGAAGATGGACTCAAGATCATCTCCCAAACCTACTGCCAGTTTTTAGAAGACATTTTTTCCAAACAGTGGTTCAGGAAAAAGTCTGCATCGTTCTAGAAGACCATGATTTTTATGTATGACAACACTCCATCACGTGCATCAAAGGACTCCACTGTGTGGCTCACCAGTAAAGGCCTTAAAGATGAAAGAATAATGACATGGCCCCCTTCCACACCTGATCTAAACCCTGTTTAGAACTTGGGCCCTTCTTAAACAGGAGATTTATGGGGAAGGAAAACAGTCCACCTCTCTGAAGTGTCTAGGAGCCTGTGTTTGCTACTGCATTGGCTTTATTGGTCACTGATTTAAAAAAATAAATAAATAAAATATGGCAGAAATTTGAATTTGTTTTTCATCTGTTGAACAAGTGAGATGGAAAAAAAATTTATTTAATTCCCTAATAATTCTGCAGACTAATAGTTGTCTAATTGTGCACACATATTCCCCTGAGAATGTTCCCACTCACATTCAGTTATTAACATTTTTGGACTGATAGCTGTGTGTGTGTGTGTGTGTGTGTGTGTATATATACTTATATATACACACACACACACAGAGCGATCACGCAAGATTTGGTAATACGTGTGGTACAAGCTTCATTAAAACATGCAGTGTTCTTTGCAAGCTTCAGATATCCATGTTTGACAGAACAGTCAAAAATGGCCACTGCTATAATCTTAGTGCTATATTTAATGGATTGATGAGGTTTAATGCGTATAGCCTACCATATTTGTTCTTTTGCTAATATCTAGTTTTTGTTTCAGGTTCGTGAAGTTCGGCGTGAAGAAACAAGATATAGTGGAGAACTTTCTGGTATTCGTGCTGGAATTAAGAAGAGTATCAAACTCAAGTGATCCATTTAGCAAGCCAAGTGTAAAATGATTTTATATCAGAGTTCAAGGAGAATTCCACTGAATGTTAACATTTTTGACATTAAAGGAGTCAGATGCAAGCAAAGGTCATTCAGAATGCTCTCATTTGAAATTTCCATCAGTATTGCTGAGGCAAAGTTTGTTATGGTGATAGAAGTAGGAAAAAAACAGACATCTGAAGCATTTAATGGTAAAATAAAATTGGTGTGTGCTGCTTGATCTCAAATGTTTAAAATGTAAAGTTTTTAAAATGTTGCCTAAATATTTTTAGAATAGACTGTACTGTCAACATTTGAATATTACAACCTAGAAGATGCCTAGATGTGACACCATAGGTAAACATCACAATCCAAGGTTTCTGTCACAGCCAAGAATTCAGTGGGAGGATTCATTAAGTGTCTAAAACCTTTAACCATTCTCAAGTTGTGAATCTCATGAACAACCCTCACTTTAAAAAAAATCACAAGTTGTGTTTTTTAAACACTGTGTGTGTGTGTGTGTGTCAATATTCAGGATTCATATCCTTTATACCAAGGAGTTAAATGTTTGCTACCTATTTGTGGGGGGTGGGACTGTTGAAAGAGCAGTACAACAGGTTTTATTTGCAGCGTTTACTTTAAAATCAATTGCATTAAATATGAAGACTTTCAATCTCATTCAGCGCAACTAATTAACAAACCACATCTGCTGTGATAAGTTTTAGAATCTTGAAGTCATATCAGGGCAAATTATTTCAGGAAATGCAGAAAATGAAAGAATGGCATTTTCAGAGCAATACAAGCAGAAACATTATCTTATATTTGTTTACTAAACTCTGCACCAAAGCTGATCACGATGATTATATGGGAGACATGCTTAGGAGCACATATGACAGATTGTTAGAAATTTAACTGAATGTAAGATCCAACATTATTGCACTGATCTAGAACTACTTGCCCCACTTAGTCCGTTACTTTTAAAAAGGCCAAAAGTCTAATTTGCACAACTTTTCATAAACGTAGTCCATCAGCCAAGATATTTTTGATGTCTGAATGTCTCATTTTTAAAGCTGACAGTATATAGTACCTCATAGTGCAAAACTAATGAAACAACAAGACTCTTGACTGAATAACTACACTTGAGTTAAATGGAAAAAGATTTTTCCCCAAATTTTGCTTCAACTGTTCTAACCATTAACCATTTTACATCACCTAAAAAAGCTTTGGCTAACTCATTGGCTCATGAACTGAGTGTGCGCAGCTGTTAGATTGCTGACAATTTTTTCTTCAATTTCTATCCCCTTCTGAACTTCCTCATCTGTGAGAATCAACTCGTGCTCAGAATCTTTTGTCACAACAACTACGTAACCGCGTCGTGTGTCCAGGATGTTAGCCACCACTGCCTGGTGATTGTACGTGTCCAAAGCTCGACGAGCACGCTCCAAAAGGATCAACTGATCAGTTTCCAGCTTGAATGAAATCACAAAAGCTTGTGAAGCCCAGTCCTTTACTAGCGGTTTAAGCATCTTAGGCACCATCTTCATGCTTATCTGTGTAAAACAAAAGAGCAGCCACAATATCTGGTTACAATAAACAATGTCTAGATAAATTATTTGTTTTATGTAGAACTCTTCATTATTGTTTTATTGTGTTCTAATTCTTATATGTACTCAATCTACAGGGAACAAGCTTAAATATTAAATATTTCTGGTAACTATAGAGGACAATTTCAATTCTGAATTTGTAAATGAAAGTGATCATTCTGGTCATTGTGAAACGCCACGAAATTACGCCTCTGCTTATTACCCATACACATATGCGCACAAACATGCAGGAGGCAAATATTGAAAGCACCCAGGGAGCAGTGATGGGGACGGTACCTTGCTCAAGGGTACCTCAGGGCAACCTACCGATCTGGGATTCAAACCCATAACCTTCTGATCCTGGGGCCAACTCCCTAACAATTAGGCCACCACTGCCCCAGTAGTAATTTAATATTATATAATAGTAATTTAATAGTCTATATAATAAATAATTGTTAGTGTTTTAGTTCATCCTAAATGTGACTCATTTAACATTACCTCTCAGTGAGTAGTAACAACTAGAGTTTGATAGAAGATGAATAATAAAAGGAAATCTGAATGATACAGCATACAGTGACATTCCAAGCAAATCCTAACTTTCAACTTTTGTGTCAGCAGCTTAACTAGTCTTCTGCAGAGCCTTCAACATCACACACCTTTGGCATGAATTGTTAACCAGGCCTTTTCACCCAACATCAATGCCTGAACTCACCAATGCCCTTTCAGCTGAATGAAGCAGGTCAAATGAAGCAACATATTCGTGACATTCTGATTTCCACTTACTTTTGATCATACAGTTTGGGTAAAGTTGATTTTTTTTTTACCTGTAGAGGTCCATTTGAAGACTGGATTTTGTGCTCCGGCATTTCAGATGCTGGGATGTAGAAATCAGAAACAGCCGCAGCCAGATAAAACATAGCTTTGGACCCTAAAATATGTAAACATTTCAAATGATATTTACTTAAATCGCACATTAACTTGATGAACATAGTAGGAGGTGCACAATATGCCAGGATGCTGTCACTGAGAAATTCTGTGAAAGCAAACATGTCTGCATATATTAAGAGAATTTGTTTTTTTTAAAGCACTTAACTGCGTGCATCATAAATTCAAACCATCTGGTAACTTTCAGATTAACTGGTGGGTTTAAATAAGGGCACAGCCAAACTGTGCTGGCAACCAGTCTCCATTTCATACTTTAATAACTTTGGTGTGAATTGTAAAAGCTGTGTTGCCTTTACCTGTGGAACTAAGTGCCTGTGCTGCAGCTTTGAGAAGATGAAGATACTCTGATAAAGTGCTGAACTCCACTGGCAGTAGTAAGCCTGCTGCTTTCACTGCCTGGTACCGCTTCAGCACCATTACAATGTTAGGAAGCTCTTTTTGATCCACCACCACATGGCTGGAGTTCTCGTTCTCAAATTTTAAAGTGTCCAGTAGATTGACCCCTGTGTAGAGGCGTGTGTAAGGGTAGAGAGAGTGATGTCTGTGCAGAAAGATTACAGCATATCCAGAGTCAAGAAAATACTCAGCAGAAGCAGCTCCCCTCCGGCCACTACTGAAGTTGTCAAGGAATCGAACTGTTCTGGACTCTAAAGGAACCTTGGTACCGCCCGAAGTGATCAACACCACCCGGCGGCCTTTGGCTCCATGTTGCTCAGCAAACTCTGCCATTCGTTTCTTGACCTCCTCGACATGGGAGGGGACAGCAAATTCCTCAGATAGGCTCCCATCCACACCAGCAGATACTGGAAGGCCTGACTGTGCCATAGTCTGTACACCTGTTGCAATGACAATTGCATTGGATTTTAGGACGGGTGAAATTCCAAAAATATATATAAACTATTCACAATACACTGTCTGCATTAATAATTTTTTGGAGATTTTAAAAATAATAATGATACACTGAAAGTAAGATCTATTAAAAAATATAAATCCGGTGGTCTTTAATGGCCCACAACAGCGAAATGATTTTTCTGTATTTAGCCTAACCACCAAGTGAAGCAGAGGGCAGCCATATACAGCATCCAGGGAGCAGTGTTGGGAACAGTACCTAGCTCAAAAATACTTCTGGGTAACCAAATGCTCCAAACCCACAACCTTCTGATCTAACCACTAGGGCAGTAGTGCCCCAATTATTTACTGTTTATTATTTCTTTCTATTTATATTTGGTTACTGTATATAATAAGCATTACTTATTTCAAAGTCCAAGTCCTCAGAAATGAGTGATTTTTAAAATGTCATTCTTACACCAGCTTCCCAAAACCTAGTGTAAGGTCATCCTAACTGAGATATTGTAAGATATAGTGAGATAGAGATAGCGTGCAGGGTTGTTTTTGTTCTACCATTTAATAACTTAAGTGCTGAGATGCTGTGAACAGGAGCTTTGTTCTGGTGGATTTATCACAGGACTGTCCTGATTAGTTTGAGTTTTTTAAAAAGAAAACAAAACAAACAAACAAACAAACAAACAAACAGATCCTGGGGGACAAATCTGGAAGCTTTTTTTGATCTGACGTCCTACTCCCATACCTAAGCTACTGTTTATTAGTGCTAGTTTAGCTGAAAAAGGGTTTTATTCTGGCCTCTGCCTATTTCCACACCATAGCAGCTTTAACTCCTGAGGCAAACGACAAAACAAAGATAAGGAGTCGTTTTAACAAACACTGCGGATACATATATACTTGAATTCCTTACTGTATGTTACGCCGAGTTATCAGAGCACAGAAATTCAGAGACAGACTATAAAAAAAATCAAAAACTCCCGATAAACTTCAGCTCACTGAGGTTCACAGGAAAATACGCGCAACTCGCTGAGTGCGCATGCGCAAACTTAGTTTCCAAGCAAGTTCAAAATAAAAGTTTTTTAAGCGCGTAAATAATTCTATATTACATGCTGACACCTATGACTAAAAATGACAAATATATAAATAAATCCTCATGCTTTTGATTTGCAATAATCAATAATTGCTCGCAAAAGTAATAAGAGGGTTTTTGTGGGGGATTATTTTAGGTTGCAAGCATGCTTTATTTATTTTTTTACACTAGATATACTACAAATGATATGGAATCAGCTAAACATTGCAATGTGTTTCTGGTTAAAGGGCTACAATTTTACTGAATGGGAGAATTTTATATGGGAAATGTGCATGTGTTTTAACAGTTCTGATCTGATCCATTCTTTGTACAAAATGCAGAAGGAGGCACTGGATCAGCCCTGAATAATACTGCAGATCTTTAACAACCTCTCTACTAAAACAAGCTCGTCACGTTCAAATTCATAGGTGGCGCTATTGTTCCATCAAATTGTCCTTCCATTTCCAACCAGTTTTCAAACTGAATTTTTCAGTTTCCCAGTTCAAAAACTATGGCAAAGTGTAACTTCTTTAAATAAATAAATAAATAAATAAATAAATAAATAAATAGAAATATTTTTTAAAAGGCTAGTATAGAGCATTTTCCCCAACAAGGCAACAGCTACAAATATTTCATAAAATAAATGCTATTGGTGTTCGTGTATCTATTGAATGTAAGCTAAGTGTATTACTAATTTACTCTATCGGCCATATAACGCAACAATGATGATCACGTGTAAATTATACTAATGGTTTTCCCGCCATGTTCCATAAATAGACTGTGACGTGATGCACCAAGTTTCAATTTGAATTTAATTCAAATATCATTGTTTGATTTGTTTCACACTTCCTACAACAGATGTGTGGTCCCAGAGCAGCTTGTTTGCAAATGTGGGTGTCACCTTCTTATGATTCAAAAGACACGGCATAAGAAAAAAACATCCGAAAAACAGGATGAGGAAACACTGGCTCTGACTGAGGAACCAAGACCAGGAGAACCTCTCCTTTTCTAGGCAGCAGAAAATACAGTTTTAATACACACATGCAACATTCAAGACAGGATATGTAGAAGACAGTGAAACACACAGGACTGAAGATATAAAACAGAGCAGAAAACACAGAATGATACACATACAGGATGGTAGATGTAGGTACAGTGGAACACATACAGGATGGTAGATGTAGACCCAGTGGAACACATACAGGATGGTAGATACAGACACAGTGGAACTGTGAAGTGAGCTTCCACCAGATTACAAGAACCTTAATGGCTGTTTGGAGGAAATCTTAATATGAAGCTCTGGTAGGTTAGCTAGTAAGCCATCTTTAATGCTCTGGCTACTGTGAAGACATGGTAGAAGATGGCCTGGAAGTATTATAAGTAGTGTTGTGATCCCCAAACACCTGCGTTTTGAAGATTCAGCCCACTGATTTCCCCCAATACAAGAATTTAGTTCAGTTTTAAGTGTTGTTTCTGTTTTACTACACTTTACTGCATGATGCAGAACTTACAGCTACTGTCCAAATACACAAGCTTCTTTACAATGACTGGATTTCCACAGATCTGCTTATTTTACATACTTTAATCTCATTACGCTTGGTGAGAGCATGTTATCACCGATCAAACCTGTGATTTTAATAGCGATAGTGAGTAAAACGACACTATATGCAAAGATTATATTTAAATTGTGTGATCTGTCATGTGTAGTTAGTTCGCCTGTCTGTGTTTGAGCGCGGCGTGGTACATGAACCGCGCACCATGTTTCACCTGAAAGTAGTCCGGCGTCGGAGGGAAGCAAACGCGAGTGCCCGGATGTAATGTGTCCGTGAAGTAGTTAAGAGCGAGTTTGATTCAGATTAACGAACTGATTCTTTCGAACTATTTGATTCAAAGAATCTAAATTATTATTTATACATTTATACATACAAAATTATTAACTATACATTATTCGTATATACGCAATACCTCATGTGAACAAAAAAGGTGTAGAGGAGGTCCCATTTTCATGCAATACATTTAATCAATAGTTCGTATTTGTCAGTCATGTTTGTTTTTGCATTGGGCTTTCTGTGCTTGGTGAAATTACAGACACACTTAATGCTTCGGCTCTACCAAAAAAATGACACTCTATTCTACCCTTTTCTTTTTTAATCCACTCTATTCTAAACTGGGAGGATGAATCGGTTCCATCGATGGGATGAAATGATTCTTTTCAAAGGAACCGATACATTTCTCAGTCGGGCATCGCTGAGGGCGATTCGGAGGCGGAGAGGCGTAGCGGAGCGGCGGACACACCGGCGCTGAGGGACGGCAGAGTCTCCACCGCACAACGGACAGAGAGCACAGGCGTTCCCGGAGCAGTACCGGGGACCTTAATTTTATTTTCGCCCAGAAAAAAAGGGAACGGGAAGAGTTCAAAGTCAGGCTGCCTTGCTCCAAATAGGGCAGTCGCAGCTGAAGGAAAAAATCCCCGGGTAAGTGTGAGTGGGAGCTGCGTTCAGGCTAACGCGGCTAAGCTAACGCCGCGGAGCGAAGTTGAGAGTGAGGCCGGAGGAAGGGGCGAGTTCGGCGGCGTGGGCGGCGAGGTTGTGCCGGGAGATCGGGTGGAGGTCAGGGAGGTTGACGTTTCTTTCCGCCCACTCCGGGCCTCAGTTCACAGACGCTAAGGTTGCTGCATGTGTGAAGCAGACGGGGACACCCAAATGCGGGCAGCAGCTGTGGAGAAGTTGGACGGAAAAGCAGCCAGCTGTCACAGAAAAGCCGTCTCGTTAGCATAGCTTAGCATGCCCTAGCTTAGCTTGGCGAGAGCTGCTCGAGTGACTGAGCTGAGGGAGCCACGTCTTGCATGGTGCTCCAAACTTTTCCCATCTGGTGCTCCACTATCTTATAAATCATGCAAGTCAGACGAGCTTGTCAGACGAAATGCCATGTTAATGTGTGTTTTTACCAACCACGTTTTGCAAACAGAACATTTCTCTCCAGTCAGGCAGCTGCAGCTGAGAGGTTAAGGCCATATCCTCGGCTGTTTTGGAAACAACCTCAACTTAGATGGGTTGTCATCAAGGAGTATTTCTACTTCAATGGATAGTTTCTTACTTATTTGCCTCTTCCAGGACGGTGGTTGCTACCTGGAATCAGAAGAGCATGTTTAAACCTGGTCTTGTATACATCGATTGTGTCCATGAAGCACTTAGACATGTGTTGTCTGCTTTAATGGAAAGCTAGAGTATGAACTGGAAGATCATAGCTAAAGCTTTGAGATCAGCTTCTGACAGGCGACACCAGTGTGAATGAGCTGACTTAGGCTTTACAGATGGCTGGGCTGGTGTCTCTCTGCTAATGCAAATCTCTCGATTGTGCTACGTCTGTAAATAATTCAAACTAAATCAATCACTGTTATTGTTATCAGCAGAGTTTGACCATACTACTGATGAACCCCAGAATCTGGCACTGATTGGTGTTCCATTTCTGTTGCATGATATATAAGGAGTGTCTCCCTGAATCTAATGTTTTAATGGGTTGTGCACAAGGAGTTAGTTTGGCTATGCTCCTTAAGCATGCTTACTGCCTGGACACCCTGCACCATCATTGCAACCCGTGGATTTTAGGCGAATACCAGTTCCAACGCTGCACACACAAGCTCAAATGATAAGTGAATATTTGGCTGATCCCTCTCAGTTTTGCTGTACTTTCTTTGCTGATCTATTGCTTAAACTATCTTCCAGCTGAAGTGCTTGCTGTCTGTCAAAAAAGATACAAAATGGAAAACCGATGGGATTTCCCCTTCTTTTCTCACAGAATGTGCTTTCACTTAAACTGGTTATTTGCATTTTTGTTTTAGGTTGATTATCTCAATGACTCTAACATTTGTAAACTTTCACAGCTTGCAGCTCTCTTTCTACAAAGTGTCCAGTGTGTGAGCTATCTGTGAGATTTGGCTTTGCCATCAGTAAGGCAATATGGTGTTGCCTGTGGAGGATTTAGGTTAGCACCAGACCTGTTTGTCTTCAGGTTGTAGACTCTCCGAAAACAGAAAATGATTGAACTGCCGTTTACTTGTCAGAACATGCCTGTTAGTTCCTCTGTTGAAACCGCCTTTTTGTATTGAAATCTGTGTGCATTAGAAAATGAGTGTTGCATTTATGAAGTGATTTTAGTCTTTAGTGTCACCTATAAAAATGCTTAAAGCCTATAACCTATTTTAACAGTGTTGAATGATTGTGTTAACTGAATAATGTCAAATAATGGCTCCATTACACTTTTAAAAACTGCAGAAATCCTTTCTTGTAGCTGTGTAGTTTATGAAAATGTATGAAATGGAAGCTGTAAGGCATTTGTTGAGGTATGTGGTAATCATTCCCATGTCAGGATGTTGTGAAGGTTTTTGTTGCAGCATCCCGTACAGTCTGGCATCCCTCATGCCCGAAGGGTTCACAGTTAGCATCCTGCCACTTAGCTGCTTAAGCTTACCTGGAAACTGCTGGCATTTTGCATTCCTCTCACTTTACTCTGTCTTTGCTAAACGGTGCCATAGGCTAGACACCAGATGGGCTGGCATCATATAGCTAGATCCTCTTCAGCCTCATCCTTTGATGCTTCATCATGTTTTTTGGCTCTCTGCGCATATTGTGCTTAATGCAATGAGGATTGTCAGATCATTTACAGTGAGTACAGTGTTATCTAAGGTTTCTGCATGAAGCCGTTTATTTTATTTCTCCTCTGAACAATGTTTTTTTCACTGAGTTGATTAATGAGGGCTTCTTTTACCTTCAGAAAGTTAAGCCTTTCTCCAGCTGTGCTGCCCAGTACTTGCACAGGAACATCTGTTTGCTTATAATGTATAAAACCATCTCTCCCAATTTCTCCAGCATTTCTGGTGTCGTCTGTTTGACGATATTGTTTGCGTTACTTTGGATGAAGACAGAAGAATGAAGAATGGAGCAGACACACTCTTGATCCCACTTTCAAAATTATTTAATTTCTAATCACTTGTATGTGATGCTATACTTGACCCATCCTGAAAACCTAAATTGTGTCTCTGGTGTTGCTTGTTCAGTACTTTCACCATTAATATGATTTAATGATTAATCAGCTGTTTGCAATGGTTTATTGAATTTCAATAGAAGATAACCAACAAAATATAGACTTTTCTGAATAATAACAATGTATAGTCATTATATTCAGTGTGTCCTTGAAGCTCTGTTTTTTACGGTAAGTTAGAGCAGTAAGAAAATTTAAAATGTGCATTATTATGCACCTTAATAAACTGTCGCTTATTCATAACTGTTAGTCTATTATTTTTTAGAATTGAGTGAACCAAATGTGCTGAACCTATGTTTGTCTAACAAAGAATTGATTAACTATTGATTGCACATTCTAGACATATTATACATAATTTGAAAGTGTATATCATTACCAATACCAATGAGTTGTTAAACACCTGAGGAAAGTTTGCCATTTTTGTTGTGCAATTTGGAGTGTACAATAATGGCTCTGAATTAACAGCAAGGTGTGGACAAATTTGGGGGACTGACGTTGACTGAAGAGTGAAAGACAGCATTTCCTTGCCTTATGCATACCAATAGCTTATTTGTGATTCAGCAGTGGCCCTCTGCCTGGCCCTGTCTCACTCGGAGGCTTTTTAATTTTTACCCTTGTTGGAGTGATTATTCAAATGGCCATCCGTGAGATAAAGTTATCAGACCCCTGTTGGTAAATGGGCTTCAGGCTTACTTAAAGCACAGCTTCTCCTTTTTCAGCCATCACCTGTCAAGTTGCCACTTTGGCTAGATTGATATGTCTTTTTTCAGGGCTGATTCTGATGTAGAATATTAGTAATCATGGTGCATGATAATGATTTTTTAAATAAAGTTAGATGATATTAGATGATAGAAATATGCATTTATAATATTTGAAAATTTCTTTGTGGTCCATTGCCTATTTCTTATCATTTTAGTTTTAGCTTGCAAAAATATAGTTAATAATAGTAAAAAAAAAAAAAAAGCTCTCCCAGGCTCTAATTCTCTGTTTAATGACACATGCCTTGGTCAGCATTTTATAATTACCAGTGTGAAGCATTATCCATTTTAGTGAGCTTTTGAGAAAATATCTTAAATCCTTAAATAAAAATAAATATCCTATACAGCCTTCAAAAAATTTTAAAAGCTCAAATCTAATGACCCCTGAAAGATAAATGCAGCTGTCAGTATTGTCCATATTGTTGCCTTAGGGAAAGTTAAAGTTCTAGTCATTATCACTAGTGACCCTGGACAGGATTTTGCATTTTGCTGTTTTTAGCGAAAAAAGCGACAGTGACTATTCTTGTCATTGTGAGGACACAGCACAGCACATAGTGAACCTGGCCCTCTGCATTTAACCCATGCATGCAAACACACACCGTGCAGCAGGGGACAGCTATGAAAGTGCATAGAGTAGTGACGGGGACGGTACCTTGCTCAAGGGTACCTCAGGGCAACCTACTGGTAAGGGGTTTGAACCCACAATCTTCCAATCCTGTGGCCGACTCCCTAACCCACCGCTGCCCTAGTATTAGTATTTTACAGTATTGTACAATTATTGAAATATTAGCTATCACATTATGGAGGTAATCACAAGATGATAATGTTTATTTATTTATTTTTTAGTAATGAATAAGTTGTAATACAGGGCAGCTTGTAAAGTAAAGGCCATTTACATTTCAGCCTTAAAGGCACATTAACAGTTTGTTTAATACTAAGGGATAAAGAAAACTGTTACTGGTATATTTAACCATATAATACATTATTAATAGACCTCAGGGAAAAATGTTACATACATGAAAATGTAGAATGTGGCCCTATTAATGTTTGTGTTTTAGTGTTGATAAAATTCTGAATGTCAGTTACACGTCTGTATTTAAACCATGCTACGGAAGCAGAATACATTGCTTTTGTGGTGTTCTGAATGCTGGGATACATTTGTATATTCAATTAGTCTTTTTATAATTCCTTTATAACTAATAAGACTTCTGCCTTCTTTCCATATTGCCCCTTTCCTGCAGCCCTTTGCGGTCGGTTGTAATAGCTGTGTGTGTCATATAACTACTATTTTAGCAAAAACTTATATTGATGTATCACTCCCACCTGTTCTTCTCCACTTTCCACTTGAACGCTCAATGCTAGCACACCTTGTGGTCATCCAATATAGATTACAGTCACGATTTAATACACCAAAAATAAGAATTACAAAGTTGAAAATGGTAATTAAGTATTGAAAGCAGCAAAATATTAGTTTAAGGACAAACTCACAAAAGTATTTGTTAAGTTGAGAACTCTGAGGCAGGCAACTGTCTTCTCATTTCAGTATAATGAAATTGTTGAGGTTTAGCTAAATTATTTTGTTCAACGTTTCACAGTGGAAAAATACAGCTATTAATTTTGATATCCTCAGCAAAGCATTAAAAAAATATCACTATAACAATATACCACGTTACCTTTATCTTATTCTGATGCATTCGCTCTCTTTTGTCCAAGCTGGTTGCTGCATTAGATTCTCTTCGGGATGCTAATCTTTTCTCTTGTATTTTCTATGTGTGACCTATATTCTGTTTGGCCTTAATTGTTATCGTGATGCTTGGTAACAGTTTGCAACTTAAAGGAAATCATGAAAGTCATCAGGGCTAATAATAATCATTCATATTTCTTGGGTGCTTGGATGAGTCAGGATGCAAAGGTAAATTATTTGGTCAGTATAATGTAGTCTTATCTATAATCCTATTATTTCAAGGCAGACTCTTTGAATTTTAATTTATTGTGAAGAATTGCTAGCACACAATGCAGTTGCATAATTGCAATATGTTCTTACAACACAATATGATTATAAATATAAGACCAGCCTTTATTTTTCTTTTATGGTTCTCAAAGTCTTATTGCTGAAATCACTACATGTTTAAAGAATAATGAGAGTATATGTAATAAAAAAAAATTTAAAAAAACCAAAACAAACCTAAACAAAAATGTGACTTTTTGGTTTTGTCTGTAAATTAACTAATATTCTAATGGTATAAACTTTATAATGGAACATTCCCATATTGGCTTAACACCACATCATGCAGTCTGAATTATAAGCATGCTTAAGTTTAATGTTTGTGGAATATTTAGGATATTTTAAACATGTTCTCCTTTAATCCTGGAATTAAGTACTTGGGTGAAGGAGACTAGAGTAGCTCAGTCTTCATTAGCATTGCTGCGCACCACTAGCATGCAGATGAGCTATGAACCCATTCATCTTCTAGGAATGCTTCCTTGATTTCAATTTGAATCTTGTTTAAAGTCATATTGTTTGAGCTCAGTTTTCTGTGTAAAAGAAGTCTCTTAATGTGAAAGATCAGAGGGGATAATTGTGCTTAATTGAACCTAATTTAGAACTGGTTTGAGCAATTGTGACAGTAACTGCACTTCTAAGCAGTTTTTGGGTCTCTAGTTAATGGCTTTGCAGCTGCAAGACTGCCATCAGATCAGTAACAATCAGCACAGAGCGTGATTACAGATAACTGTTCATAGGGAGACTTTATTTTTGTCCTGGTTGTCGTGCATGCATGGGTTTTTATTTATTTATTTGCTGTTTCATTTTTTTTTTTAGTAGACCCAAATATCGTTTAAATTATTTTAATAATTATTAAAAATAAATTATTCTCAAGGTGCTGTAGGTGAAACCTAGCCAACATGGTTGCTTCAGGCATAACCTCCTGGGCTTTTGTGGAGAGCTGTTTTATTATTAATGTTATTCAGGAGCCAAATTTTGAGTTTTGCTCAGCTGGGTGCTTTAATCTATTTTTGCTGTAAATTAATGAATTTTTAAAGAGCCCCTCGCTGGATATGGGTGAATGTGGGAATGCAGCATTGGCTCAGAGTTTTTCACCATCCCCACCACCCTCCCCCTGGGAAGGGGAGCACTATGCTTTCATTTTTTATTAATGCTGAAATACACTGCCATAAATCCACCAGTTTCACTATGTGCTAAGAACTTTGTCAGATGTTGAGCTGCATCACAGCTTCTCAAACTTCTCTTTGCACCAAACAACCCCATGCTGATATCGAATCCAAACTACTTCATTAATGGTAATGTTCCTTAGTTCTCGTTTCACTAATTGCTAGTGGGCTGGGAATTACTCTAGGCCCTACTAAACCACAATATTGCGATACGTGAGCTATGATATGATTCATTTGCATTTTTAGTGTACATAAAATGCTTTATGTACTTTGTGTATATTTTGATATCTTAACTTGCATGGCCATGTAGCCTTACTAGCCACGTACCATCTTTACTGAAAATGTAAAATCAGGTGTTAAATCTTATGTTGATGATGTTAAATCTTTAATATTTTTTGTCGCTGGTGATTTCTAACCCTATTTGCAGTCAAACCTTGGAGGTTTCCTTTCTAAGATGGGCTTTGAATTCTAATACTGAAGTTGCTCTTTGTGTGGTTTTACATTTTTTTTTTTGTGTGACCTGCAACTTACTTTCGTACGGCAGACCACGTTACTACTTCTGCTATGCATGACACACTGTTCTGCAGCCGTTCCCCGAAAGCTTTGGGGATACACCGTATTGTGCAGTCATTGCTTTCAGTTTGACTACTGGAATTTTTTTTTATCTCACCAAGTAAGCCTAATGAGCAATATAAGCTTTAGGATAAGTTGTAACACAAATCATCAAAGCACAATTAGCAAAGAGGCACTTTACAGTTTAACACAGGATGTTTTATTCGTAGAATTCTTTCATTTTTTTAAACATTTGATTGCAGACATTTGGTTTGGAAGGGCACACCCCCCCCCCCACCCCTTTATGCTTTAGACCTAATTTTTATTTATTTATTTATTTATTTATGAACAGTAGTAAGAATAAATGTTTAACATTTCCCAACCTTGATTCATCCATTCATAGTCAACAGGTTGCATTTACTACTGTTCCTTTAAGACAGTAAATTAAATCTATTCTGATTAACTCTCAGTCCACACTTAGGCTCTGAATTGAAGCATATATTGTCCAACTAAATAGGTGGATATAATGTCCCTGTCTGCAAAAA
Organism: Hepsetus odoe; assembly: GCA_017165825.1. Classification (NCBI taxonomy): domain Eukaryota; kingdom Metazoa; phylum Chordata; class Actinopteri; order Characiformes; family Hepsetidae; genus Hepsetus; species Hepsetus odoe. The sequence continues at coordinate 1,225,947 of CM029393.1, read as the reverse complement.
TGTCTAAACTTCTTCTTGTTTGTTGATTTTTTTGACATCTTTTGAACATGCCTCTGCTGTGTTCAACTTTAAGGATAAATGGACCTGTAGAAATGCTAAAAGAACCAGGAGAAAAATGATTTGCCTTTAACTTGGATTCTGGTTTCGTTTAAGTCTAATTCAGATTATTTTTGTAAAGATACCAATAGCCAATATTTTTGTAAAGCTTTTTCAAACCTGTTTGATTTTTTTGTGACATAGAACAATACTTTTGTAAAGGTCTCTTTTTCTGTCTGTTTTAATTTGGGATGTAATCGATGTGATTATGTATGCGATTGTTCATGTTTATATTAATTTCTGACTACTTTGACTGACTGATTAATTGACTGCACAGGAGCATCATCCTTTTTGGATTTTTTCCACAAAATGGTAGCATAAACAAAACATTTTATCATCAAAGGCCTATAAGTAGAATTGTTATTGCTATATACTTGTGAGGCTGGAACTACATATTGATAATTAATAATAATAATTAACAGTATAAAAAGTGGTCATTAAATTGGTAAGTGGAATTTGATTGAGTTTTTTCCAGCATGACCCTTTTGAGCTCTTGTGTGTGACATCTCTCTTCAGTCTTGGCTTTGCTTTGTTTACACACAGCAGCAGGTAGCCCAGTGAGTGACTGCAGCCAGCTAAATTGGGAAGGCTGTATGCAAGGGTTTTATTGTAAGTATTGCAAGTGCTTTAGAAAATCATGCCAAGTATTCACATAAGCCAACCTCAGAGTGTGACGAACTGCACTTATCACATGACCACTAAGCTAAAAGATCAGAGATACCGCAGAAATCACACATCGGGCAAAAAGAAACAAGCTCATTGGTCATTGCTGCATTTATAATAAGAGGCTACCATTTGAGGCATACCATTGAGGCATACCATTGAAGATTTGACACTTGTTGGAGTTCAAGTCACTAGTGAGAAAAGTGTGTGTGTGTGTGTCTCTGTATGTGTCTCTGTATGTGTGTGTGTATATATATATATATATATATAATAATAAAATATAATATTTATTTATTTATTTAACCAGTGTTATAGGCTTTGTTGCCTCTCTAAAGAGAAGCAAAGAACTCATAAACACCATATTTCAGCAAGAAGACATTGATGCGTTCCACTATGGCAACAGTCTTTTGGTTCGGAGCTGGGCTTCAGCCTAACTGTTAGTATATTGTTACTACCTAGTGGATCAATTTTGAACTGCAGTAGCAAACATACTTTAAATTCTTGTAATTGTGAAGTATTGAGTGATTATGAGAACAACTATCTGGTACTCATAGCAAGAACTGACATATATTCTAAAACTGTTAAATACAGTTTGAATCTGTCCTAGAATTACTCTTCTGTTCCAATTTGTCATGATATGCCCTTTTAAGTTTAACTGATCACTGGTTAAAATACTGAAACATGTTTTTGCTTACTATGGTCTCACTGCTGTAAATGGTAATAGGCTTTAAATTCAGTTCAGTCTTGGTGGCTGTGTGCAGTGAAAGGATTTTGTTAAGCTTACACAGCTTAAGTAATGATAATCAAGCTCTCCTAATACCATTTGATATCCATTTTAATTACTTTAGCTTAGTGCACACTCAGCTGTAGTTGAAAATACACCTCTAAGGAGACCCAGCTCTAATAACTTGCTAAAGATGGTCAATTATCTGTGCTCTGCACAGAGCAATTCCTGTCCCGCTCCCTGTGTTCTCTTAGTTTTTGGTTAATGTCTCAGCGGTTAAGCTTATGAAAGTCAAAGCAGAGGAAATTTAATACAAACCCTTGATTAACAAACTTAATTGGCTTGAGGCAATGATATTATTCAGAACAGAAGGCTGGCACAGTGAAAAAGTATTGTTTTAATCAGGAAACTATCAAATATTGTTTTGTTCAGAAAGCTAGCAAGAAATTTGGCCCTTCAGTCCTTTTGTGGTTTTGAGTTTTTGTTTAGGGTTTCAAACAACATTTTGACAATTGCCCTGGCTTATGTATGCTTACAGCATTTTCATTATAACAAACTTTGCATTTTGTTAGTGCTTCATAATTCCATAAAATAAAATTCAGGGTTCACATGAATCACATGAGCACATGAACCTGAACATGAAAATCACATTATGCCCACATTGTGAACAATTTAAATCATCATTTAAACATCAAGGGATAGCAACAGTGGGTGCATGTTCCCCATAATGAGTGTATGTATGCTTTGCATTATATGCAGTGAATGGTTCCAGCTTTAAAATCTGTAATTGTACCTTCTCACTTGTATGGGCTATGGATTCTTAATTGCAGCTGAGGCTTTTGAGGACAACTGTAGGCCCCTTGTGTGGTCTGTTAGTCCGAAGGTGCTGAAGGTTTTGCTCCAAAATGCATTTAAACTTGCAAAAAACTATGAATGAGAGGACTACCATAGTGAATTCTGAAATATGGGCTTCAGCCTGCATTGTGATTGGTTTGAAGGGGCAAAAAGTTAAAGGTGTTAAAGGGTTTATAGCATTAAAAATGTATCATGTTATTAAAATTTGATTGTATAATATGAATATAAATGTACGTATCAACTCGTAGCACATCCATGATTGGTCAGCAAACTCACAACACGTTAAAATATTATAATTGGTTTGAAGACATGCATTTTGCAGTCTTCTGCAGTTAACGTTATGCCAAGACTGGTATTGTGATAACGATCAACAAACAGTATTTTGTGCGGCCCTAGCCATCATTGCACAATAGGTCTGAAGAAGGTTTTCTTTAACCAAGTAAGAAGTTCTAAACATTTTTTTTCAAGGACTATGACTCTGTGAGTGTGATTCAGAAAACCCCAGAATGCAGCCAAGGAAACCCTCGGTGGATCTGCAGCTCTACAAAGACGAAACTGACACTCTGAGTGATGACTCTCCTTACCCATAAACCCCTCCGCCCCCTGCAGCCTTTCTTTCTTTCTTTTTTTTTTTTTTTTTCCTTCCACTTCTTCACTTCTTCTAATTCTTCTTCTCTCTCTCTCTCTCACTCACTCTCACACACACACTTTTGGAGTCTTACAGAGCTGCATTCACAGTCTGCTCTTCACTTAACAAACAAACGCTCTGTAGAGATTTCTGAAGAATGCCTCATGTTACTCAAATGAGTCATATTTCCTTTGGACTGAGTGCTCCCTGTGTGCCGAGTGGGGGAGGGGTTGACTCATCCCGCTTGACTGTACCGCTGCGGAGAGTTGGTCACTTCCATTGCTATTAAAATGATGGTCTGGCCAAAAATACCCATCACCTTAATTGATCAGGAGATTTTTTTTTTTTTTTTTTTGGCAGCTGAACTATGTGGATAGTTTTATCTATTTAAGAAATTTTGTTCATACAGCATGAGCAACCACACACAAGGAAGTCTAAGATTACATAAGTGTGGTTTACTCTTGAACTTTGCACAATGCTAATTGATGTACATGAAATTCCACTACTTAACAACATTAGCTTTCTTGCTCTAATGTAAATTAGTCTAAATTAGATTTTTTGTACAACAGTTGTGTAAAGCATTGATTTATTTGGGGTAAAATACAAGATTGTTCATCAGTAGAACTTTATTATGGCATATCCCTCAGAGGTTGATGCAGGGTTGAACCAGCTGAGTCATCTCCATGTAAATAGACCTGCTGGAATCCTTCTGGTAACCCTGCCAGCAGCTACTTATGGACTGTAGGCTGGTCTCCTGGAGAAAGCTGCACTTGGTGTCTAAAGGCATTCAGACTTCTCGGAGTTTGTTGCACCAGATGTTAAATTGTCTTAATTTTTGTAGTTGTATTGGTTTGACATTGTTTTGCTGATGCCACAGAGCAAAATGTTCTATATAATGGTATTTTTAAATGTTTTTCTGCTTTGATATGTTCTTTATAATGTCAGCGTCCTCTGCAAAATCTCATTTGTCATTTCAAGAACAAAAGTCAGTTATACAATTGTTGACTTTTTAAAATGAAGTTCAGTGAACTGAAACTTTAATGCCAATCGAGGTTATTTTTCAGTGCATACCCAAGGCCAAGTTTCACTTTGCACCTTGTGGTATGAAGAATCCCATAAGTAATTAATGTCCTGGTCAAGAGTTAGTGCTTGGTTGAAATTGTTTAAAAAAAAAAAAAAAAGACTGATTCAAATAGTTAAGACATGACCTCTTTACCAGGGAGCTTTAGACAGTAAACTTTGTGCCTTAACTTTACCTGAGCTATTTGGTTTCTTGCCAGTGTTGGTGAGTCATTGGAGACTGAGTGACCTACTTTTTAAAGTCGTCTAAGAGTGCCAGAAAGAGTTTTATTTCCTGAATGATACAGTGGATAAATAGTGGTCCAGACCTGTTTTAGACTGCCCAGTGGTCCAGAACCGAGTTGACTGGTCATGTGAATGCACTTGTCATCATAAGAATTCGCCTTATGTACATATGACAATTTTTTTTTTTTTTCAGTAAGTAAATAAACATCTACCCAGTAGTTTGAACTGCTTTACTGGATACCTTTTCTATTAGTTATCGTAAACAGCAGAAACAGTAGGAGCCTAATATATGTATATGTGTGTGTTTTATTGTCATTTCAACCATATACACCATATACATTGAAACAAAACAACGTTCCTCCAGTTCCTCTACTACACATTAGAATATATATATAAAGTGTGTGTGTGCTTTATCAGTGTTAGAAGTTTGTGCATCATTTTGAGCAGCATTGGTTTACAAACCAAGTATATTGGTCGTACCTTTAAAAATGGTTTTGTGTGTTTTAATGGCATGAATGCAGGATGAAAGGAGTTTGAAGAGCTGTCGAGCTGTCATCTGCAAAGATTTTGGTCTCAGTTGCACATGAATATAAATTGAGGGTGTTAATAAGGGTGATGGGATTTCTTGGTTTCTCTCACATGCTTGTAAGCACTAATAGTTATATTTTGTCATCTGTTGTCTTGCACCAAAGCATAGACAAATTAAAGCTGAATGTGGCTTCTCGAACTGCTCTTTTCTCTTTTACAATGCTTTGTGGCTTTGATATGTCAGTTTCTGCATCCTGCAGCTTCATCTGACATGAGTGGTCCTGAACAGTCCAATCCCAAAGAAACCCCCCGGTTTCCTCGCTCCAGGGTGTGTGTTTAGTTATTTAGTCTGCTGTCTCTAAAATATGGTTTGATGCCTTCAATTCCCCTGTCTTGATTCACCCTTCCCATTAACATGCAAAAGAGAAAGTTGCTCATAAATGCCTGGGTTCAGCAGGGGGTATCCGACTGTTTTCATGGGGAGTTTAATGGCCTAATAGAGTGACCACACACAAACCCCCAGCAGCTCTGTAGTTCAGTTTTTTCTTTTTTGTTTATGATCACTTGGGGTGTGGGTGGGGGACGTTTTGCTGGGGATGAGCAAATTACAAGCTGTTTTTGAGCAATGGTACTAATCTTCACTTGTGCTTATTTCATGCACATTTGCCATTTTATTTGACAGGCTTGTTTTTTTTCTTGATCTTTTTCTTGCTCTTAACACTGCTTTTTACACACACAAAAAAAAAAATTCTTAAAAATTATTAGTTAGACTTTCACATACGTTAGGTGATTGTTGATCTCCAAAACTGCTGGTGTTATTACCACCTATTTTTTAAAAAGTGTCCTGTATGGTAAGATGCAGCTGGTTTGCTGGCTAATTTCATGTCTATAATGTAGATAACCAGCTAGTGAATACTGTAATATGTCTGTTTTCTGTAGTTTACTGTTTAATGGGTGATCTGTGTTGTAATGCAAGACAGCATTTTGCATTATAACAAAAGCATTAAAGTGAGACACTGTGAAGCTCAACTTTTGTTTCAGATATTTTACAGTGGTGTGGTGTTCAGCTCTGTTACCTCACAGCAATAACATTCTCAGACATGCAGGTCAGTTGGACTTGAGATGCCATGTTGCCTCCTAAGTATGACTGTGTGTGTGATTCTGTATGTTTGCCTTGTAATGGACTGGGAACAAGTCTGGAGTTTTTCTTTGCCTTTTGCAGTATATGCACTGGGACTGTTTAGGAGAAGCCATTCAGGTGGATGGATGGACATTTTGTGTCACCCCCATTTTTTGTTTTGCCATAAACTGCACTGGTTTAATACACCACCAGTGTATTAAATGAGTATAAACTCAAATATAGAAATTAAAATTACCCATTAGTGTACCCCTATATAATTGTTTTTAGGTCATTGATGTCATCATTGCTAATCATTCTTGCTAATTAATTCTATTAAAATTGTAAGCAACTTTGCTAGCATTTCAGGTAGGGCTGCATTGACAGAATTCCTGAAATGCAGTTTTATTCCTGGATATTAAAATTGTGATATGACCTATTAAAACCTCGTTTGTAAATAATTAAAATGAAAGAAAAATAAATGAATTCATTTAAAGGAAAATATAAAATGTGAGAGAGTGTAATGACACTCTCTCTGGACAAAAAAAACTGGACAAAAATTCTTGTGTAGTTTTGTCTGTTTTCCTTTGTCTTTCCATTGAAGCTGCAATGCACAGTTAAACCAGATAGTAATTGTACAAGGGCATTGACTTAATAATGCCAAAATAACGACATGTTGAAAACAATATTTTTGAGTGTATTTTTAAGATTTGCTAAGTTAGAATGCAAACGCATGTAACTATTATGTTTTTGTGTTTTTAAGTACTTAAAGTGCTACAGGCTTTGAGTGTAGCAAGCTTGGAAAGCTATCAATGCTAATATAGGGCTACCACTGGAAGATAATGGCAGGTCAGCACTTTGCACCAGCAATCCTCTGTTCTGAATGAGTCATGCTGCCTGCCACATGACGTGTGACTTCTGCCAAGTGAGTCATCCGAAACAAGAGCAGTTCAGAGAGCAAGGCCTGGAAGGAACCAAATGTTATGGGTGAAAGATCTATAAGATTTAGGCTTTGCACTTGTTGTTGCTGAAACTTTGCTGAAACCTACCCTTAAAGATTTGTCAGTGGACTTTATTTTTTCTTGTAAGAAAGTTTCTTAAAATATTTGTTTGCTGATCACGGATACAGGGATATTGGGAATCAGTTTGCAGATTCCTTCCCGAGGTCTTGGGTAAATATTTTCAGTAGTGAGCTTGATTAACAATGTTTAAATAGATGCCTTAGCATCACCCCAGTATCAAGTATTGCTGTAATTTGTTTCGAACTTGTATTTTAGCACAGATCTGTGAATAATAATCAAAAATTAATCTCTGAAGAGGTTAGGCATATTTATTTTTTCCTTAATTAACCCCCTCTGATATTGAAGAATATTGTACCTTCTGAGCTTTTAAGTAAAGAAGGACAAAGGTTTACATTTTTTAAATCCACAGCTCACATCCTTGATGCATAACTCTTCAAAGAAATGTCTGTTTAGGTCCCTTTATTTTGTTCAGATTAACCAGTATGAAGCTAAATTAAATTGAGCTGGAATATACTGATGTGTATGCATTATTTTTTGATGAAAAATGTTTATTTTTATTTGTTATTAGTTTATTTCAGACCTTTATTGCTTCTAAAAAAATTGATTTATTATAAGCTGATTTGCATTATTTCTGCATGATCAACACTTGAAGGGCCAGTATTAACCTCTGCTGGGTGTTTTTTTTTTTTTTTTTTTTTTTTTTTTGGGATCCTTTTCTATTGCATCCTTCCTCTTTGTTATTTTGTAATAAAGTCATTGATGAGTTGGGATGAAACATTGCAGGAAAAAAGAAAAATGATGATGATCCTAAAAGCTGGTTCTATCAAAAACAATGGAGATTTATAGCAGTCTGAAAGGAGCTCAAGTTTTTAACGCTGTTGTCAGCTGGCTGCAAAAGCAATATGATTGATCAGGGGTAGTTTCTATTTGCCTCTTTTCTGTGATGCAGTGTTGCAGTATAATTTAAAACAATACAAAAACTCTATTTGTTTAATGCTTCCTGCTCTTTCATACAGTAACAAATAGAGCTTTATGGAAAGGCTAAATGCATGTGTATTTGTTTCCCAAATCATGTTTTTATAAATTTTGAAAAGACTTTTTCCAGTGATATAATCTGGAATGTTTTTAATGTTTGAAGTCTTTGAAAAGCTGTGCAACTGGTTAGCTTGTTACTATTAAATATATTGCTAGCTCTAGTAATCAGAATAAAATATGCTACCTGATTAGGCATGAAAACAAAGACTTTAGCAATTAACTTTGCTTATCTTCAGTTCGTCTGCCTGTCAGTGTGTTTGTGCTTTTTCAGCAAGCATAGATTGTATACTATGCCCAAAGCAAAAATGTTTTCATGTGTTCTAGGTGAGTTTAGTTCAATTTTATTAAAATTAAATGTCTGTAATTTTGTATCACACTGATCTAGTCATAAAATAATTTTCAGAGTTTGCTTTTTTAAATATAGTGTAAAGAAATGGAAAGCACTGTGAAATTAAGGAATAAAAGGAATAAATAATGCAATAATGGATTACACAATATAAGTAAGTATAGAAACTAGGTACCTGCTGACTAGTCTCTGAGACTAGAGCATGAATTTCATTAATAATGTCAAGCATTTCTAGAGTAATATCAGGCATAGGTTTGCTTATTAGTACAACATGAGAACAAGTCTGTTTTGCATCCTGCTGACAATTTTCTTAATTCAAGTTTCTTGATTCTTCTTGCCTGTTGTTTTATAAAACATTATTGGATTTTAAAGACTTCGGTTCAAGTGCCATGTACTAAATGACTGCAGAAAGTTGAAATGTTTAGTGTTTTGCAGCTGTAGCTGAATAACTTTGATTTATAAGTGTGAGGGTGATGAGCTTTATATGGCAGTTTCTTTTGAAAAACAGAAGGGTTTAAATTTTAAATTGGAGGCAGTTTGATTACAGTCACTTATGTCTTGCAGTTTTCCTTAAAAAACTATGCCATCAAGTCTTATGACAGTAGTTACACATTTAAGTGTGAACTGTAGCTGAGGTGTTCTATTATAATAGCTGTTCACAGAACTGCGCTGTTGTACTTTTTTTTTCTGTAATTATTTGATCGATTGACCCATTGAATAAATAACACGATCTGCCATTTATAATCAGTTCGCTTGTTATAGTGCTGTTATTGTATAGAAATCCATCTGAGCTGTTTTTAATTTAAAAAAAAAATTTTTTTTTTAAGAAATTGAATTGTGGGATTTTAGTTTAAAGGTGTTCTGAACATTATGGAAGACTTGTTTTCCATAATCCTTGCCAAAGGCTTGGTTAATTGACTTGGTTAGCTGGTATTGTGTTTATTAATCCATTATTTGTTTAACTTTTTTTTTCTTTTTTTTTTTTTTGGGACTTTGTGCTGAAACAAGGATGAAGTCAGTCTTAAGGAGGCAGCCACTGGGAGTTATCTTTCATGTCTTCTAGCAACATTATGTAGCAGACATGCAAATCCGAGGTAATGAGCGCAGCCTGTTTCATGTGGAGGCCAAGGATGCGTTGAGGAATTTTAAGTGGAGAAGAAAGAAAGGTGCACTCTAGACAGATTTTTCTAAACAGAGGAAATAGTGCTGATGGGCTGCGATGGGGAGTCCATGCACACAGAAATCAGGTATTAATTAGTCTACTGGATTGCGTATCTTTAAATCATAATGAACAGAGCCAGCTACAGAGTTGTTCAAGTTCAGGAGAGTTGTTCAAAATTATAGTTTGGTTGACTTAGTAAGTAAATGATGACTTTGTGTTGTGTTGGTATAGTGCAGGCTACTGACTTTCATGTGATTAGTGCGCAATTATGTCATGCATTTGAGATTATTGCATGTTGGTCTTTACTGGATTGCTCGGGCTAATTGACGGGGGGTCCTGGGTAATTTTCTACCTTTTCAGAGGCGCAGCTTAATTTTTGGACAAGTTATCTATGACTTTAATTACACTGATATGTCGTGTGTCTTTTAGCTCTAAGGAAGGACTTTTGAACTTCAAGCGGTTCTTATGTTCTGACTAAATGATGTTCAAGATCCATGAAAGATGCATCAGACTGTATTCATAGTCTATAATGCTCTGAGTATTTAAGACATCATTTGATGAGCTGCTTACATTGATTCACTGTAAATCACCACATTAAGCAGCTTTGACTTCTGTTTTTCTTTTTTCCCCTCCCCACAACTTTATTTAATGCCATTAAAACATGTTGGGAGATTCATTATTGATGTCATCTAAAGTAATGAAAGGAAATGAGTCAATGTTAGTGCATCCTGCCCCTATAATATCCTGTTGATATAAGGTGACATGAAGGAGGGATGTGGCAATCTAAATTTTGGCAGCCAGATTGTTTGCGCATGCAATTCCAATTTTGATTTTAATTATTCACTGAAAACGGATGAAAACTGTGCACAACTAGCTAATAACAGTTAGGGCTTTTCCTGGGCCAAACTACCTATAACTTATTTTATTCTAAAATAAATGAGTAGACAAATAAGCTTCAGAACCCGGATGTTTTGTCCACTTATTATCTTGTCACACTACCATGGCAAGACATAATGTCAAGACTAGCCGATTAAAACGTGTGTTGTTTCCAGTTCCATCTTAATACAGTTGTCATCTGCTCAGAAAGAGTCCTTTCCTTTCTGTGGACAACTCCTCTGCAGCTAGTCTAACATTTCGAGTTGTCACAGTGAGGTTTCTCTTTCAGTTCAACAGCCAACCTTTTATTTCTGCCTTCACTTAGCTGGCCCTCTAACCTAAGTGTAACATGACCTTATGTGGAGTCTTGCAGTCACTAAGGTTCATAACCAGGGGACATACACACAGTCCTCTGCCACACTATGGATCATTTGACATGAAATGGCAAAACACGCATAAGGAAAAGTCCTAAAATTCAGTTTACTCTAAGTGATTAGTTGGAGCCCAGAATAATATGTGCCTAAAACAAGATTTACCCTTTGTTGCATCAGTGGAAAAGCAAACCTGTATAATTTAGCTTTTTTAAAGGTCAGTAATATTTTTGTCTGGAAGAAAACTGGAGGTTTTCCAGTTTTCACGTCTGAACTTGAAAAAGTATGTTTGTAACTACAACAACCACTACTGTTACTAATGGATTGGATAATGTTGATGGATTAAGGTTATTTATATTCTCACTTCAGTCAGACTCTTTCTCATTTGGTACTTGAACAATGTGGCTGGTAAATCTTTCCTGAAAAGAGACAAAAAAAAAAAAAAAACGGCCCAACTTCAGTGTACTGAAACACTGAACCACTGCGGTGGTGTAATGGTAGGATATTTGCCTATGGACCTATGGCTCAAGAGGTCCCAGGTTCAAATCCCACCTCTGGCACTACCACCACTGATTACCTTGATGTACACAAGGTGCTCAGATAAGCTCATGTTTCCTGTTCCTTGATGGGGTTTTTTTTCCCCTTTTTGTTCTTCATGCCCCTGAATCTTTATTCATGGAAAAATGTTGAAGAATGTCAGAGGAATTTATGGCTAGGTGTGACCAAATTGCATTATTTACCTTGGTCAAATTCCTCAGTTGATTGCTCAGAACTGCTTCAGTTAATATTGTTTGCTGAACATTGATGGAATTGATACTCCCTTAGTTAATGTCTTTTCTCGTCATATTTTCATATTATAGTCATATTTCATCATGTTGAATGTTTTTTTCCTCTGTGGTTTTAGCATAGCCTTACTTGCTATAGCAGATCTAGGGTCTCTAATGTAATGATTACTGTAACTTTCTTTATTTTTTCATTCTGTTCCAGCAACATGACATCACTCACCTTTTACATGGGCCTCCTCTGTGCTTTACCTTTGTAAAACAGCAGCCATAAGCTGGAACATCAACAAAAGCTGAAACCATTGACCCATGATTTAATCCTCTAATCTCCTACATGCTGCGGTGTTGTGCCACCATGGATTCTGATGCATTGTCATTCTGGGAAAAAGCAATGCCTTTATGGTGATTTTGTATGGGTGTTTTTAATTTTTTTTTTTGCCCTGTGCAGTAAAGGTTGCTCTTTGACTCAATTTTTCAAATAGACTGGAGGTTTGCCCTGGTCTGAGAATGGATAATGAAGGATTACTCATAAAACGTGAAGAAATTGTTTGCTCAAAAAAGCTAACATACAAGAGTGATAAGAGAAATGCAACAGCTATTGTAAGCTTACATCAAATAGCATACTAGCAACTTCAAAGTTTATACCAAAAAATACAGCTGCATTTCTTCTGCTTCTTTTCCTACTTCTTCTCCTTCACATCTTCCTGCTTTTGGCTGTTTCTGCTCGGGGTCGCCACAGTGGGTCATCCATCTCCATCCATCCTCTGATCCTCTGCATCTTTCTTCTCAGTGCAGGTGCCTGCTACAAATATTTGCAGAATTGTCGATTTTTATTTAGTTTTTCCCATTCCCTTGGAATAAAAAAAAAAAATACTCATTGTGGTGTCAGAAACCACACAATTACGTCTGTTTGATAAGCAAATGTGTCCTGACTTAGACGTGTTGTTCATGATGTTGTAGTTGGTGCAGTATAAACTGCCACACTGTGTGTACAATTATTAGGAAAGTGAGTATTATGATGATTCATGGAAATATGGAACAAATACTGTGCTATTGGTCATACAAAATGTATTAACCCCGGAACCTAAATGTTTTACAAAGGAAATTTGGTCCTGGTCTGTCAAGAGTCACTCTTGTCTCATCAGTCCATAACACTTTTGAAAAATCTGCCTTGATATTTCTTGGCACTGTCATGATGTTTTAACTTGTGTCTTGTTCAGTGGTGGTTGGGTTTCAGCCTTCCTTACCTATGCCATGTCTCTGGGCACTGAACACCTTGTACTTCTGGGCACTCCAGGTAGGGTACAGTTCAGGAATATGACCGCACTGGAGGATAATGGGTTCCTGGTAGTTTCACGTTTGATTCCTCTCAAATCTTTGGCTGTTAATTTGCATCTATTATTCTCGACACACTTCTTGTGACCCTGTTGACTTTTCAACAAACCAATGGTTCTGTTATCACATGCTAATATCTTAGGAATCTTAGCTGCATCCCTCTGAAAGACTTTTTACAGTTTTTGACTTTCAGTTATTTATATCGTTTTGACCCATTTTGCATGAGGAAAAGAACCTGCCCAGTAATTATGCACATCTTGAGAGAGCGTGTTGCCATACCCCCCCTTATTGCACAAATACAAGTGACCTGATGTACTTAAATTCAATTAACATTCAAGTTGAGCTATATTCCAGCATGAATTTGGAATATATGCATTAAAATGTGTCTAATAATATGGCCTAATAATTGTGCACACAGTGTATTCCTTATAGCAACCAGCACAACTGAGCCTCTTCATTCCTAATGTGTCTCTTAGTGTCTCTGATGTGTACTTATTTGACATTCCTTTTTGTCTTTTTCTCGACTCTCTAGCTCTACTGTCAGAGCACAATCTGCATAGAGAGTTAGCTGCAGAGAGAAAGTGGCTTGAAATGCTCCACCTTATCAGACACTAAAAAATCTTTATTCAGTGTATTCATCAGTGATCACTGGTATTTCCCCATCTGAGTCAACATGTTTTAGTTCTTCATTTCCTAAGGGATTAGGCTGCTATGATGCATTAGACACTGAGCATCCTCCAATTCATGTCATTTTCCCTCGTTAGATAGTAGCAATTAATTTGTATCTGTGTGTAGCTGTTTAGAGAGACACAAAATACAATACAGGGATAAAACAGGTGTGGTGCATATTTCACTGAAATTTGTGATGGTTAAAATGGCTTACTATATAGATTAAAACACATTAGTATTGGATTTGTGACATTATTCAAAAGTTGTGTGCAATATTTTTACCAAAACTATTTACTTGTTTACTTGATTACAGGAATGAATGGAAAACACCTGAAGCTCACCTAAAACTATTGGATTAGGTGAGATGTGCATAGCTAAAACTCTTGATCAGCTGGAAGAGTCTTGTGAATGATGCGATCATGTTGTTATGTGTCGATTGTGGTTGAAGGTTTGAAAATATTGACAATCAATGTAGCTGCATTAAATTTTAGAATGAATAAGAGGCCAGTTTTTCATGATGAACTGTCTCACATTGGACAGTCATTTTTGCATTACAGTGTTTTGATTTATAACTACATCCCTCTTTTTAGTCATTTAATTCCTGAACATTTATTCTGAGTCTTACTGCTATGATATGGTAGAACAACCCTGGGAGAGCAAAGTATGATAAACAGATGCATGTGTGCACAGATTTGATTTAGACTCTCTGTAGCTAGAATAAGAGTCCCTCATCTTGTTCACTGAGACATGAGTTTTTAACATATACACTCATATACATGTCTCAGATGTACACTCCAGTGTGTGGCACATTTGCCTACTAACTAAACTATTATTAGCTAAGCAAACATGCTACAGTTTCAGACACCACTCAACAGTTTGATTTTATTCTGTATGTCTCTCCAGGACTAGTCACTTGACTTGGATGTCTCAGATGTTAATTTTGATTGGCTGCAATTGTTTCAGCAGAGCACTTGGTTTGAGGAGAATAGAGCTGCTATCATCCGAGTTGATATCCGAGTAAATGTAACCGAGTTGCAATGCCATGAAAGCGATAAACATATACGTTAATAACTCTTGGTGCAATGGTATCAAAGCATGTACACACTGCTCAACTGGCCTGCATTGCTTGTGTATGTTTGAGCATATTCAACACATACTTGTTAATATTCTGTCATGTGTAAACAAAGCTAAAAATAGACTAAAATGAAAATAAAACAGCAGCAGACTGCATGAGGTGGGGGCTTTGCAGTAAAAAAGTCAAAACTGTCTAAGGAGTCAAAGAGCAGGATTTAAACAGTTTAGTGATGCAGCAGCATCCAGCTCTGCCAAGCAATAAACTCTTTATGTTGTTAATTATTTCAGAGAGATTGGATATTGATTAAAAAGCAAAACGCTTTTAATTATAACCCAAGTGTTGATGCCATTCCAATGTAGACCTTGTAGGCCCACGTGAGAAGAACCTGAAATTACTTTACTAAATATGTCCTGCTGCTAGATCGTAGTTGTCCACCCTCATTAATCTTCCATTTATTTATTTTTTTTTAACTTTCTTAAAAGGTGTATTTTCTCCTAATCGCTTAATTCAACACCTAGATTTGATCTGTGTGTCAATTGTTAATATCAATCATTGATCCTTGGTCATTTCTCAGTGGAGCATTTAAATGGTAGTTTATTTTAGATGATTTGTTATGTTTTTATGTAAACCTGTCCTTTCCACCTTGCCTAAATCTAGCTAGTTTTTGCAGAATGCAACAACCTGAGTTACCTGACTCCTGTCTGCAGGAGTAACAATGTCACTGAGTTCAGTCTGCCTGTGCTGTGCACTGCTACAGCTTTAAACCTTGCTTTGCTGCCTTGCTGCTTACTGCAAAGCAGAGAGGAGCAGAGCATTTAATTGTTGCCCAGGAAAGGATCGGGGGGAATTCTGATGAGAAAAGGACTTTCAAGAATGTGCCGGACAAACGATTCTTTTTCGCTTGGGCCTTAAGTGGTTTATTTGTGATTCAGCAGCAGGCTGTGGCGAGTGGCTGCCAGGCTGGCACTTGGTCTGACCATCTCAGGGGAGAATATGTGTTAATGTGGAAGCCTCGGGCGAACGGAGGCAGTGTAATTGGGTTCGCATGGTTGGTGTCAGGGTTAGGACTGCTGCTACGTACACAAAGGGCACCTCCCAGCCAAGCTGCTGGGGATTCGGACACAATCCCCATACTGATCACTGTGGTAATTCACTAGAAGGGCTTATTGAATTACTCGAATGCCAAGCGTCGTCGTTGTCGCTTTCAGAAAACACAATGAGC
Organism: Hepsetus odoe; assembly: GCA_017165825.1. Classification (NCBI taxonomy): domain Eukaryota; kingdom Metazoa; phylum Chordata; class Actinopteri; order Characiformes; family Hepsetidae; genus Hepsetus; species Hepsetus odoe. The sequence goes on along the minus strand of CM029393.1, from coordinate 1,210,136 downwards.
CCAAGGCCTTGTGTTTGTCAGCATGCGCAGCTCTTTGCCGTGCGGCTATGAAAGGCGCGGCGAGTGGTGGCAGACTGCTGAGAAAATCTCTCTAATATCCCCAAATGGCATAATTACTCTTGCATAAATTCAAATGCCTTCCTCCCTTTTCAGTAATTATTTGAGTGTATCTGCATTGGAGGTTACAAAGCCTGTTGTCTCTGCTTTTAACCCCATGTGACATCCTGCAGCTGATTAGCCTGCATGGAATATTTTTTCAGCACTCTCAGTGGGCAGCAGTGCTATATTTGCAGCTGGTGCTCCAGGCTGCTACAGACATAAAGGACAAAAATGATCATTTGTACCATTCACTTGTCACATTCCTCACATTCCAAATACAACACGTAATGTTTTTCAGAATGGATACATGCACATTAAAATAGTTACTGTTGTAGAAATGCTTCAACATATAATAAGTGGGTTTGTATAATAGTCATATTTTTGCAATATAGATAACTCTATATATAGATACATATAATACAGATAAGGCCTACATAGGAGAGGCATGAATTTGGCAGAATGGGAAAATTCATTCCTTGAATTTATAGTTTTGGAAGCAGGATCGATGGCCAAGTGTAAGTGTGACTTCATCAAAGGGCATTTTGCGATGGCAACTGGGTCACTGCATCTCCAGGTCTTATGGGTGTTCTTGATATAAAGTGGTTAGCACCTAAACAAAGACTTCCAACAGTGTCCACAGCTTAAAGAAATGAGATGGCACCAGACGTGTGTTTAACAACTATGCTATTCCCTAATGATCCGGTTTGTTTCAGAAGGAGAATGCCACACTCCTAACGTTGTTCAGGGATGGTTTAAGGAACATGACTGAGGTAATTGTGTTGACTTGTACACCAAAATCCTCAATCTTAATCTGATAGATATGCTAGACAGACTGGTGTTATCTATGGAAGCTTTAAAATGTTTAATCAGGGACATTAGACAAGTGATTTTTAAGAATTTATAATTGTGATACCCAAGAACACAATACTTGTCAGCTGACAACATCTAAATATGCAGTAAAACAATAAAAGGCACAGCTAGCATGTTTTTGAAAATATTTTACAGCCAAAGTACAAAGTTTAACCAAAAAATTAACTGCCTTGTATAATGTCTAGGACGTTTGCTTATGTGGTTCATACTACCCATGTCGTGTGAACATTTGAGTAGAGATTCCTTATTTTTGTGTTTATTCAAACCATTATTTTGATAGTGATTAAAACGGGACTGTTTTGGAACTTTGGAAGCTGTATGCCTTTTCCTTTCCCAAGAGGACCCGTACATCTGTTATTTGGACTTTTGTATCTATTTATTTGGCTTTAATGCTGAATGTAGTGTACCAGATTGTCAGTTTGTGATTAGGAAAAGTTCCCCTTTCCAGCTTAAGACAGTATTCAGTATTGTTGGATATAATTATTCATGAATGTTGCAGCTCTTCCCATTAGAACTCTGCACTTAATCAAATTATAATTCTGTTTGATGTTAAAATTTCTAAGCTAAAATTTAGTGTCCAATTGCTTCTCTTTGGTCTTCACTACTTTTCAAAATTTTATGGAATTCACATTAACCCACCATTAGCACAGTGACACATTTTATGATTATCAGCTGCTTGGAATAAGTGCAGTTCTTCATCTCTACACCGCCTCGGTGGCACTTGGCTGTGATTGGCAGATTAATTATGGAGTACATGCTTGCAGTCCCTGCAGACGGCCATGGTGGGAATCAGCCCTTGTGGAAGGCAATGTGTGTGCGCACGTGTCTGTGTCTGCATTGTGTGCTCTGAGGACACACCAACCAGGCTGCCAAGCCTTATTACTGCAACAGGGCTCCTCCAACAGTTGACAAGAAATCCCCGACATATCTGAAATGCGGGTCTATGCACACTCTGAAGCAGCAGTCTTTTGCTGTAGAAGCCCAGCCACTCACTCACAGGCCTACAGTCAGCTCATGGCTCCTCTGTCAGATGGTGCCTGGCCCTGGCCTGCTTCAGGCAGTAATAAGCTGAGCAGTGTGCTTGGCTAGCAAGGGGAACGAAGCAATAATTGACACATCCCAAAAACACAACTAACGACTGGGTTATTAATGTTCTCATCCTGGGGTGCTTTCAGCGGAACCATTAAGCCTTTAATGGAGAGAGAGAAGATGAGCATTAAAAGCCTTTACCATTTACCTACTTCTGAAGATGAGCTGTGCCGCAGAGCGACCAGTGACATGATTACAGAGACTTAGAAACTGAAACACATAAGCAAGCCGTTGCTATTTTTGTATTTCTTTTCTTTTTTTTTTTTTTGTTTGTTTAAAAATAACTCAATAAGCCTTTCGCCTCAGGGCTGGAAAAAGTGAGGAATCTCCCTTTAACTTAAGGGCAGGTAAGAGGCTTTCCCACCCTGCCCTGTTTTTCCCGTCCTGCGATCACTAAGACAACACGGGGCTCTCTCCACACACACACACACTGTAATAACTTTGTTGATATGGAAGGTATGGCCCGAGTTTCGGTTACGAGAGGAGATGCCAAGGGCTTGTTACTAGGTTACATCACTGTTGTTGTTGTGAGGTGGTGTGCCAAATCTTCAGACAGTGTGGAAGGATTCACAGAGAGCAATTCCCCTCTGCATAAGCCAAGTTACAGTCCTCCAACAGGGTTCTCTCCACCACACCAGTCTGCTTACTAATGCATGCAGGCACACACACATGCATGTGCTCTGTTTCAACGTCAACATTTATTGTGCGTTGTTTTGCTTACACTACTAGAGGTTGTTTATACAGCAGTATTGCCATCTTACCATACAGATTAACATCTTTGTGAATATTTTAACATTAAAATCAAGTTTCATTGAAAGAATTTTGATTGGGGTAATCTGATACTAGGGCTTTTGGTAGGAGCTTTATTAATTTATTTGTTTATTGTTAAGTTTACTTCGAAATCCATAATTCCATCCACAAACTTTGAACATTGTCTATGTTTAATAAACATTCATGCTAATGCAAGCTATGCTGCAGTCTATTGAAGGTGTTTAGACCTCCTAAAAGCAATACTTAGCATAACTTTAGTATGATTGCTTGCTGACGTATCTGCTTTTACTTTTAGAGAATTGTTTAGCAAAATTGCATTTCTGCAGACTGTTTCCAGTTTTATATTATATACAAAAATAGCCTTTAATGTAGCTTTTCAACAATTATCCAGAACATTTAAAACATTGAGATAGCAAGTGAATAATAGAATATCCCATTACAGTGGCACCTGCCAAGGGGTGGTATGTACTAGGGAACAAAACATTGCTTGAATTGTTGGAAGCTGGGAAAATGGGCAAGCATAAGGATCCAAATATTATGATTATACTACTGGCTCAGAGCATCTCCAAAATGACAGGTGTTCCTGGTAAGCAGAATTAGTACCTATTAAGCGTGGTACAAGGAAGGATCGTGTTTCCTTTTACATCATGTATTTGGTTATGTCTGTCTGCATCACTTACTTGGGGAAAGGATGGCACTGGGATGCACTATGGGAAGAAGATAAGCTGGTGGAGGCAGTTTAATGTCCTGGACGGTTTTCTTCTGGGACTGCATTGTCACCAACTAAGTACACACCTTCATGGCAATAGTATTCCCTAATGGCACTGGCCTCCTTCGCATAATCACGCACCTTTCTGTGCTTCAAAAATTGTTTACAAAGTGTTTGAGCCTTCAGATTCCTCAGAACTTCAGGAAATCTGCAAGACAATCAGTTCAGTGTTTAGATGCAACTTAAAAAAAAATCTGAACTTGTGTTATGGTGTCTGTAACGTTTTTTTTCAGGGGACGTTGCAGAGTCAGTGCCTCGAAAGTACAGACAGATTTCAGTGGCACAAGGGAGACTTACAAAATACGAAGCAGTTGATTTTAATGTTATGGCTTATGCATGTATCTGGTGCATACAGATTGTTTTTCCCTGTGTAAATTCAGGTTTTCTACATTTTGTGTTTGATATAATGAAATTTAATACAAAGCACAGCAGGTTTTTTAGTGGTAATTTTTTAAAACTGAAATATCATGATCAATGAAGATCTTTTGGCTTAGATCAAGTGTAGTGTCTGTTCTTATCAGTTTAATATCTGATACGTCCTCTATATGAGGACTGCATATTAAATGTATTTTTAGGACAGGGAGACGGTAAAGGAGCTCGCTCCGTCCGCTCCATGCATTTGGGCAGCGGTGGCCTAGCAGTTAGGGAGTTGCCCCTGCATCGGAAGAGTGTGGGTTTGATTCCCTCACCAGTAGGTTGCCCTGAGGTACCCTTGAGTAAGGTACCATCCCCGTCACTGCTCCCCGGGCACTTTCAATAGCTGCCCACTGCTGCACGGTGTTTGCATGGGTTAAATGCAGAGGTCCAATTTCGTTGTGGTTCGCTGTGTGCTGTGCTGTGACCTCGCAATGACAAGGGTTGTCACTTTCACTTTTTTTCATATGCCATTTCCAATAGTATTCAAACCCTTGATATTGCAGTTGAGCTCTGGTGCATTTTACTTAACGGTATTTGTAATTATTTATATGCTTTTAAACCTTGAGCAGATTGTGCCTGTGCCTAATTTTACTTATTGGGCATAATTAGGAAAGGTAATGGCAACAAAAATGAGTACACCCCTAAGTGGAAAAATGTCCACATTGTGCCCAAAATGCCAATATTTTACCTACCTTAACTCCTGTAGCACTACCTTAACTCTCTTGGGCATGGAGTTCACTAGAGCTTCACAGGTTGCCATTGGAATCCTCTTCCACTCCTCTATGACGACATCATGGAGCTGGGTTTATGTCCTCTTCCGTTTGAGGATGCCCCACAGATGCTCAATAGGGTTTAGGTTAGGAGACATGCTTGGCCAGTCCAGCACCTTTACCCTCAGTTTCTTTAACAAGGCAGTGGTCGTCTTGGAGGTGTGTTTGGGGTCATTATCATGATGGAATACTGCCCTGCAGCCCAGTTTCCGAAGGGAGGGAATCATGAAGAACGTCACAGTACATGTTGTTTCAGGACGTCACAGTACATGTTGGCATTCATGGTTCCCTCAATGGACAGTAGCTCCCCTGTGCCGGAAGCACTCATGTAGCTCCAAACCAGGACACTCCCACAACCATGCTTGACTGCAGGCAAGACACATTTGTCTTTGTACTCCTCACCTGGTTGCCACCACACACGCTTGACAACATCTGAACCAAATAAGTTCATCTTGGTCTCATCAGACCACAGGACATGGTTTCACTAATCCATGTAGAGGCTTCCTTCTGGGACGACAGCCATGCAGACCAATTTGATGCAGTGTGCGGCGTATGGTCTGAGCACTGACAGGCTGAACCCCCACCCCTTCAACCTCTGCAGCAATGCTGCCAGCACTCATACATCTATTTCAAAAGGCAATGCTTTTGAGAGCACGTGCACTCAACTTCTATGGTTGACCATGGCGAGGCCTGTTTTGAGTGGAACCTGTCCTGTTAAACCGCTGTACGGTCTTGGCCACTGTTCAAGGAGTTGGCAATCTTCTTATAGCCTAAGCCATCTTTATGTAGAGCAACAAATCTTTTTTCTGATCCTCAGAGAGTTCTTTGCCATGAAGTGCCATGTTGAACTTCCATTGACCAGTATGAGAGAGTGTGAGAGAGATAACACCAAATTTAACACACCTGCTCCCCACTCACACCTGAGACCTTGTAACACTAACAAGTCGCATGACACCGGGGCGGGAAAATGGCTAATTGGGCACAATGTGGTAATTTTTCACTTAGGGGTGTACTCACTTTTGTTGCCAGTGGTTTAGACATAAACGGCTGTGTGCTGAGACAGCAAATTTACAGTTATACAAGCTGTACACACTGACTACTTTATATTGTATCAAAGTGTCATATCTTCAGTGTTATGTACAAAATTGTGAGGGGTGTACTCACTTTTGTGTGATGGTGTGTGTGTGTGTGTGTGTGTGTGTATATGTGTGTATATATATATATATATATATATATATATATTTCTCATATGTGATGTTTCTCATTTCAAATATTAACATTTAAATTATTTGATACTGGTTTTACATTTATCTGCAGTGAAGCAGGTTTTATATTGTTAAACATCGATGCTAAAATGTAAAATAAGATGGTGATTCCAACCCTGTAAATGTTACTGTATATTAAATTTGGTCTCAGTCCACAAAATATCAGAGCCGGATCTTAACAGTGGTAGTGTATGATGCCAATTTTGAGGCATGAATTGTCAGAACATGCTAGATGATGGATGAATTGGGTTGCATATCAACTGGGAAAGAGAATTATTCAATGCATTCCCACGTTATGAAGTAGCTCTGTTTTTGTACTGTGCAGTGTCAGTAGGCTGTAACATGGGTGATAGTATCTTCCTTTAGGGTTAGATCTATTCTGCCTGTGATGATTAACAAAGTGTTTGGCAGGTGCAGTACTTCATTGGCTTGCTGTGCCATAGTGACTCAGTTTCTTTTATCCGATAACGATCAGCGCTTTGCAGACGGTTCATACTGTAACCAACATTCTAATTTGGAAAGCAATGTTCAGTTAAATCCCTTCCAAGTTTTCTTGTTCACACATAAATAAAATATCTAAAATACAAATTAAACACACAAGGGTATAAGAATAAATACAAATAACACGGTGAATGAGGTATTTGTAATAGAGCTGCACTGAATGAACTGTACTGTAAACAACTTAATTTCAGCCGAACTGTTCCTTAGCCCTAAACTTAAACTTTACTCCTAAGTGTCACAATTGATAATCAACAGATGTTTTATTAATAATTAGAGGCCGCAAGATAGGACACAATCAGCATAAAGTGTTAGCTGTTTTTTTTTTTTTTCCCTAACCTTAAATCTCTACATCCCAGAACAAATGAAAAAGGGAAGGAAAGGCCCCTAGTGGTTTGAAAAGTGACACTACTGTTTTACAGAGCAAGCAGAGTTGCTGAATCAAAGCACTTCCATGTGTTTGCTGTATATAATCTGTTCCCGTGGGTTTGCTGGCTTTAGTGGGCTGAACTGGCTGACCTACGTGTTTGAGCTTAGTGTTTGCCAGGCCTTTTGCTGTCCCGTGCCAGCTAGCTCTTGCCCCCCGATGCCCTACTCTGTGAGTCGGGCCTCCCCCGGGCCCTGCCCAGCTCTCTGGGCTAGGGCTTCAGCAGGCTGGGGCCTGTTGAAGGTGCCAGCACTAATGAGTGGAGATGCAAGCTGTGCTTTAATGCCTGCCTCTGCAGAGATGCGCTAATTAAGACACTACTGCTTTGCTTCAGAGATTTTCCCTTCACATCTGAATGATTTGTATTGGGTCAAATTGCAGAAGCCAAACTGGAAAAAGGGTTGTTGGTTGCCTTTAAGGGTTTTGGCAGAAGTCATGTTTTTCAGAGGATCATCACATGCTTATCTTACACCATATAAAGATTTAAATTCTTAAGTATACTTGAACATCAGACTTCTGACATCGTGCTATTATGTCTAAATTGGGAGCAAAAGTGTGATGGTCTTTTTAACCAATGGTGGATTGGAGACCTGTCTAGGGTGTTTCTACCCCTTTTCGCTTTTTAAGGGCTGGGATCCACCCCTGGTTAGGATCTCAGATAATGGGAGAATGGTGGTATTTTTTTTTTTTTCAGAAATTATTTTGAGATAACAGTAGAAAAACTGGCATACTTTGTCTTTTATTTTGAGTAATTTCAAGTATTTTGCTCTGATTAACTGTTTCCGTTTTGCTTCTCTAGTGTAAAAAGTGTTATTTTTCATTTAATTGCAGTTGAAAGCTGCAAAAAGCATAGAGTTTAATTTGATTTAGCCATTTGTTTATATGATCATTGGCACGGGCCTATTTTGGCTTTAGTTTCTTTGCCTTAAATTTAAAAGGGTCTTGTAAGAGAATCAAAATCACACTAAAACAAGTAATTTAGACATTTATAAAAATTGTTCTGTTTTTACATTTGAGTATGGATAAGATGATTTTATAATATATATATATTTTTTTACTTGTCTCTAGGGATATGATGCATTGTAAATTATTTTTAAACTTGTTTTATAATTGTGTATTAATTATGCCCCTCTTTTTTTTTTTTTTTTTAATGAAAAATCTTTTCAATTATAGGGTCATGACTTACCTTTATGAAATTTTTTTTATGTTTTTGGGACATTGTGCTAGGAAGGGGGAAATAAAGTTGCTGTCATAGCAGTTCCACTTATAAGATTTCAGTGACTTACCTCAACCTCACATTCAGTGTCCTATATTATAGAGAAATTTCAATACGAGTGTCCTTTTTAAACAAGGATTTTCAGAATATTGCATGGGATATTCCCTTACTGGTGCCTGTTTTTTCTCTGACCATGTTGTTGTCTCTGTGATAAGGGTTTCTAGAGAGCGGGTTTTGATCATGCTGTCTGACTATGCACCTAGCTATGCCTTTGACGGGCCCCCTGCTCTAGCTACTATTTTAAGAATGGATAGGGCATGGTGCCCAAAACACATGGTTGTTTGTGGGTGTAGGGTGCAGCCACAGGCTGGAACAAGCACCAGTGGACACCGAGCTCGGCACAGTGATAATTCAATGCCTTGTTTACAGCTCAGTCAGGGGTGGATTGAAGGAATGGGAGAGAAGAAGAGAAGGAAAGGAAAGAAATCAAAAAGAAAGGGTTGCTTCTCTCAGGAGAATTGGAATTCCTCGTGAGCCGTTCCTCCATTTGGCTCGCAGTTGTGAAAACAATTCCCCAGCATTTACTCAGTTTGCGGCTCAAATTACAGCCGTGTGAGTCAGCGAGCTGGAGTGTGCAGGCCAGAGGTAGGCCAGACAGCCTTGGTTATTTTGCGTGTGCGCGTGGATCAGAACCTTTCCAGAGCCACAGCACCTCCTCCTAGAATGTGCTAATTAAAATGACATTGCGGCTGCAGCCTTGCAGACTTTTAAAGAAATAATTTAAAGAAATAAAAAACAAAAAAAAAATCAACCCAGTTTTTCCTTAACCTAAATATGGTTAGGACCCAAGACATGTTTAATATCTGAAGAGGGACAGTGATGTTGATGTGGCTGCAAGTAATTAAAGTTTATGTCATTTAAATGTGGGAAGGAGAACTCATGATCTTATAATCTGTTTCAGCATTAATTTGCAGTATTGATTTTGGTTTTGGTGGTATATTTATTACCTCCTCAGTGATAGATTTTTTTTCTGGCTCATGTTGAAGGTTGCCCCTTGCCATAGTATGAAATCATTTGCAATAAATCCTTAGTGTAAAGAGATTTTGACTGATGGAAGAACCATTCCATTAAACAGCACAGTGTTCATATTTTATTATCTTTATTATGTCTGTACTGGGAGGTTTGGAGCTACAGTTTGTTTTTGTAGAATAGCATTTTTAGAAGGTTTGTAGAACAATGTAAAGGAAAAATAAAGGGTTTGAAATACAAGCAGTCTTTTTTTGGTCCAGGTAAATGTCATACAAGTTACAAACAGGATAATTATCTGCTTAATGAGACACACAAGACAGGATTAGCAAATAATGAAGGTTGGAATTTGTTTTTCCTCATTGCAGTGCAAAATTTCGAGCCAGATGGAAAATAAAATTTAACACATTTTACTGATTGCTTTAATGTTTAGTTGTTTCCCACGGCTGAATGTAATACATTGAAAAAGACCATTCAAGATGTCAGTCACAATTATTCTGCTACAATTTTTTTTTTTTTTGTACATTTTTATGGCTATTTTTTAAATGCTGCTATCAAATGTACTCCATATAATGGAATTCATATAAATTAGATTTGTCAATAAACTGACTCTTACCTCGTATGTGTTCTTTTCTGCAGGTTTGACTCGGAGCTGTTGAGGTACTTGGGCTCCAACACACACCTCGACTGATCTCCACTACCCCCAATACCCCCACCAAGCTGCCACCATGACCTCAGAGCTGGAGAGCAGTTTAACCTCCATGGACTGGCTGCCACAGCTGACCATGCGGGCAGCCATCCAGAAGGCAGATGCCCAAAATACCCATGGGCCTGGCATGGCCAAGAAGAGCGCCCTTCTGGACCCCAACACCACACTGGACCAGGAGGAAGTCCAGCAGCACAAGGATGGAAAACCTCCTTATAGTTACGCCAGCCTCATCACTTTTGCTATCAACAGCTCGCCAAAGAAGAAAATGACCCTGAGTGAAATCTACCAATGGATCTGTGACAATTTCCCCTATTACAGGGAGGCAGGCAGTGGCTGGAAGGTAAGTTAAAAATTGCATGCAGATTGGGATGTTTTGTTATTGATAGCTGATTATTAAAACCTTGCTTTGGCTTTTACTAGTAAGTTTAACCAAATACGTTTTGGTTGTTTATGCAAAATCTGCAATCCTACATGTTTCTAGTTCAATTCAATTCAATTTATTCTTGTATAGCGCCTTTTACAACACAGTTGCCCCAAGGCACTTTACATTGGTGGTAGATAGTTACATACTATACACTCACAAAAAAAAATGCTACAGATAATTTTTTCCACTGAAGTTTTTTTTGTAAAAGCAGTAAGTGTATATAAACTTTTTAAAGTATAAAAATCCTTTACACTGTGGTATTGATTCTTCCAAGAATTTTAAAGGAATTTTTTTTTTTTTACATTATAAAATTCTCACAACTGTATGTGAAGTCGAGCCATCAATTTAAAGTCTTTCAATATTAAGAATGTGGTTGACAAGACATCATTAATGATTAATTCATTTGGCATCTTTTGCATTAAGAGTCCAGCCCAAAAACTTGCTTAGTGGTGTTTCTACTAGAATTAGGGATAAAACAATACATTTTTCATGTGTCACTGTTGTTATCTTTATTTGAAAAGATAACATAAGACTATGGCTGCTTGCCATAGTAACCATCTAAGAATTACCGGATATTGTGTGTCTATTTATTTATTTATTTATTTACCTTGCTGTCTCTGGGTGGGTGTGTGGGTAGGAAGGCCTTCACATTGCATCCCTTCAGGGCAAAGCCAGGCAATATGTTGTGTCTGTTAGCTTGTATAGCAGAATTAGCAGTTAGATTAAGCAGAAGTGTTTTCATTCTCCTCCAGTGACCTAATGTTAATGAGAGCGGTGTCACTTCATTTAATGTAGAACATGCATGTATTCAACCTCCCTGCTTGTGAGTATAGGACATCTAACTAGCAAGAGATTTCTTCTTACACTGGGGAGAAAATTGGTTAATTTTTTTTTTTGGAAAGAATACCCACTACTTCTGAGGGATGCCTAGTATTAGATTATAATCCTCGACTGTAATTTCAGTGTAAAAACAAGCATTAACCCTTTATTTGTAAACCGTATACTGGCCTTTATAGCAGGACCCCTCATGCAGGGTGTCTTGAGTAAATTATTTGTCATTATTTACTTTATGCCCGTCAGACCCATTTGCATGCATGAAAGTGACATTCCCCTCCACTTAAACTCAATCAGTGTACCAAATCAGCCCTGAATTCAGGCAGGAGGAGACGGCCAAGGTTAATGTGTGAAATTATTTTCATATCTTCTGCCGTCAAGTTGTTTTTGTTGATTATTTTGCAAATATGAAGGAAAAAAAATGATTCACAACCATCTCTTTTATTTCTAGTAAAGGAAAATGTTCTGATATGGTTAGGAGCATTAATATTTGACACAAGTATCTTTCAAAAAAAAAAAAAAAAAAAAAAAACCCACAAAATATAAAGAATGTTTTTCAGACAGAAATGTGAGCGTGGAGAGTGTTGATATTCAGAGAGGCAGCAGACCTATCTGAACAAGCAATAGACAAAATCTCCTATTCATGGATTGTATTATTCATGCCAGATGCCTTGATACAAGTCCATTATGCGTGAGAGAGCCATTGCTGTGTCATCATCTCAAGGAGCATATGATATACAGAGAAGAAGCCATACTGATTGCCTTTTAAAGAGCGGAGATGGAAATTGATATTAGAATGAGCTTTCCAATCAGCTGACATTTATTGCCAATAGAATTGGTACCGCAGCTTTATTGCAGTCAAGACAAGATGTATGCGGTTCATATCCGTCAGAGATATGGTGTGTGCGTGTGCAAGCATGTTTTCACCCCCTCTTTTTCTTTTCCTCCCCCCTTCCCCTGCAAAGCAGATGTTTACATCTATCTATACAAGCCTCAACAAGCTTATGGAAGTTCAAAAATTAACCACATAATTAATTTTACTGATTTGATTATTTATTTTAATTTTTGGTTTCATTTGATAAACACTGCACAACCTTAAATTAATTAGTTTTTTTTAGTTTGAAAGTGCAGCAAGCAGTTGTCTGACTTTTTGGCAGCTTTTCATTATACAAAGTACTTAAAGCTGCAGTGAAAATCTGATGGTAGGTTTTTAAACTGCACTTTACTACTGAATGCTTATTGATCACTACATACATGACTGCAGCAATATAATGTAAAAGCTACAAAACCTACTATTATAATAAGAATAATTATAAAACTTATGATTGTCATAATGATAAATTGCATCACATTATTTGTGTGTGTGTGTGTGTGTGTGGGGGGGGGGGGTTCTGATGAGGGAAGAATAGGTTTCTGGCATTCTTGTGGTTGCTACTTTGATACATCTTAACATTGTAGACCAAATAAACCCATTAATATATTCGCTAACGATGTTGATTTCTTTCTGCAAGGTTATTTGCCCTGCCACACTGCAAAAATTATTCACGAATGGTTTGGGCAAACAAACATCTCAAGATGTTGCCCTAGATCTCAGTTTGATCTAGCATCTGAGGGATGTGCTAGTGAATTTCATGGAGGCCCCAACCTTACAAATTAAGAAACAATTGTGACGTATCAAGTTTTTGAACATTCATGTAAGACATTTTTGTTGTATTGTCACCCCTGTACTACAGTTCTGTAAAGTTCTAAGAGTTTCTTTTTAAAAATATTTTTAGGCGTATTATTGTTTGCCATTAACATATATGTTTATAAGCTCTCGATAGAACCTGGAATGGCTGAGTTAAATTTCTTTCAGATGCTTTAAGGCCTTTCTTCAACATTTGCCCTTTGGGTCTTCTGCTTCCATTGTGAAGTAACACAACAAATGGATTTCAGCTTTTTATATTCCCAAAAAAAAAAAAGTACTCTACAAGGCTGCTGCCCTGAGTCACTCAAGCACCTTTGCTGGGAACATTTCTCAATTTACCTAGAACTAACCCTCAGCTTGGAAAGCCACTGTTATCTCTAAGCAGCCGAAGATGGACACTAATTAGCACATTCCTTCTGGATATCACCTATTTTGAGTGTGCACATGAGCAATATGAATGGTGATGATCTTCTTTTAATATTGAATCAGATCAGCTGAATGCGCATTTGCTGGAAGAATTTCTGTAGAACTTCACTGAGGTTAGATTAGCTGGCAACTTTTTTAATTCTAGATTAAATTGACATTTCCATTGTGTGCTACAGTCCTGCCTGAATCATGAATTGGGAATCAGAGCTATCATCTGGGAGTTTATTTTCTGCATGTAATTCTGCATTTAGAAGAAGCTGTAATATTTACCCAAAGGTGGCTGCTGAAATCAAAGGTAAAGAGATGCACCGGCAGCTCTCTGTGAAGGTTTTTGTTCACTTTTAGATGCACAGTGTGAGGCAGACAGAGCCGCATTGGTGTCTGCGTATGTAATGCGCTGGAGAGTATGTGTATCAGGCGGAGAGGCAGGGAAAAGGGCACGTTCACACCAAGACAAGGCTCTATTGGATGTAAATAGTGTGATGGGATTGGTGTTAAAAAAAATCATGTAAGAACCACATGAGTTATCGAACAGAAAGTAGAGTGAATCTCACCTGCTGCAGTCAAAACTCCTTGAGATACTTTAGAAAATCTTGTGTTGGTGCTATATTTACACATTTGCACATATGTATCGTGTGTGTGCATTTAGGGTGAATGTAGGTCAAGGTGCAGTCCCTACTCTACAGTTCCTCTGGAGATGTCAGTGGCAAGAATTTACGACCCAATGCACGCACGTGTCTGTTCTCTATGATAATGCAGGCTGTGCTAGGGAGAGATGAGCTATCCAGGCTAATCCGGATGCCACAGCAACTCATTTAATCATCTCAATAGAACTCCATTAGCTGCTGCTTTTAAGAAATATCAATAAGCACTGTCAATAAGAAAAGATAATTCATCAAGGTCAAAAATTATTAATACAGTATTAGCGGGGAGCAGGGCTATTCTCCATGAGCGTCTGTGAGTGTGCAATTAGATTCTTTGCATAGAGCTTTATTACACCCTCTTAAGTGCTTGAAAGAGGGTTTTGATGAATTTTTCAAACAACAAACCTTTTCTACTGGTTCTGCAGTAATTATGAACAAGGTATTCACCTTCAGAAATAGGGGTGAGACAAAATATCGATGCAGCAATATATCTTCATATTGCGATACAGTATCTACACACTGGCACCAATATTTTAAAAAAAATTAAAATATTGCATTCTAATATTCTTATTCTAATCTGACTCATACGCTAACTTGCCTTGGTGGAGATGCTATTTCCTCCTGGTGGCCACTATTTGACAAGAGTAAAGTTCACAGGCAACACTGCAAGCTTGCTTCCCCACTTTGCTCTAAATAGTTAACATTAGTGCCAGCTTTCATATAATAGAGTTTAAAGGTAAGCTTTCATTTACATCCCCAAGAGCTATTAGTATTTCCAGGTCCATCACTGCTTTTATTAGCAAGGACCTTCTCCCATACAGAATGGTTGGAAATTCAGTATTAATTCACACGGTTTTAAATCAAGTCTAATGGAGTGAATAAATACAGTGTACAAATAAACATTTTTGGCTTTGCTTTTTTTCTTCATGTGCACACATATCATGTTGCATCCTAGATGAATGTACTGAGTTGTGCAGAATCGCTGTATCGTTACACTGTCGTTATTGCGGCCAACTTATTTTCACAGTGTAATATCAGGAGTTACTGTGACTCCCACCCCTATTCAGGAAGCTAGAATAGAAACTTTTTAAAAAGTGGTACGTTCTCCAGTGGTTTGTTATGACTCATCAGTTCACTCTATAATCTTCCATTTCTTCTTTTTGAAGAATGGGGAAAGGCATCCTTTGATTTTAAGAAGTATGACAGATACATTTGTTTAAATGAATGTGTGTGAATTTTTTGTTAAGCCTTCATTTCTGATGATCCAAAAGCTGCTGTGTGCCAGGCGTCTTCTCAAATGAGGGAGCAAATGAGATTAATTTGGCCTCTCTCAGGTTGAGAGGCATACTCGTTCACCTGTCAGTTCCACTCATCACTGATGAGATGTCTGCTGCTGTGAAAATGCTTGGCAGCAGGTTAGCAGCTGTGCTTTTTTGTGTTTGACATCAGCCTGGCCAAGGCATATCTGCTACTAAAGAGTTTAAACAAACTGCTTGACCTTTTAGTATTTCTGTAATCTTAGAACTAGGGCTGTTTGATATTGTTACTGGTTACTACAGTATTTATGTTGCTTTGCGTAGTTCAGATATCACAGAACCCTAAAATTCTAATGGAGTATCTTTTTTTTTTTGTGCAATAAAGATGATTCTCGAACAATTTGTTGACACTGTCATTTGACTAATTATTCTGATTTATGTAAATTATGTAAAAATATAAGGCAGTCAGTTTTTAAATCATGTAACACAACCGTGCTTGTGTGTTGGTAGTATTTGGCAACATGTTTTGCCATTGCAGTGTGTTCAAATACTTGAATTTAGGGGCATCCATCAAGAACTAAGTGTGTATATTTGGTCCTTTGACTGTAAAGCAGCAGTTTAGCAGTTCTAAACCTGAAATTATAGGCTTTAAATGTATGGATATTAGCAGATTATCACAGACCTAGGCCATGTGAAAGCTCCTGTTTCCCTGAGAGATATAAAATCTCTGTTTACAAAACATGTTCATAATCCTGCTGTGTTATAAACCATAATCTGATCAGACACTTGAAACCTGTGTGTGTGTGTGTGTGTGTGTGTGTGTGTGTGTGTGTGTGGCAGAATGCATTGGTGCAGTGGCTGGCATTAGTGGTAAAGCTAGTGCTTATGAATTTCTTATGGTAGGGTAATAATGACACTATTTAATTACCTATGTGTTATATAGCTTAACCATAGTTGTGATTGTAATCTTTACTTTTTGAACTACAATCATTGTTTAACTTCACAGACTGCATGTTCAGAAATAGCTGAATTCATGTCTTTATTTTCATTGATATCACTGTTATATTTTTCTGAACTTTCTTAAAAAGTATCTGTAATACTTATTAAATGTATAATTTTTCCATATCCTTTTATCTATTACTTTAAATGTAACACCACCCTTCATGTGTGAGTGTGTGCTACACTTAACCCCCAAATATCTGGAATGCTTTTGCCATAATTGCCTGCTGTAATTTATTGGTCACCTCTACACCGACTCTTGCAACCTCAGCTTTTGAGTTTTTTTTCCTTTTTTTCTGAATAGAGGTGAAATGGCTTCTCTTAAACTGTGCCAAAATGGCACGAAAGGAATTCCCAGCAACTTTTCCTAACCAAGAGAAGGGATGCCAAAGAAAATTCAGAGCAGTTCTCAACCGGTTTAGAAATGTTTGAAATGTTTGTTCTTGGTCTTGATCACTCAACATGGTTGTTGCTACTGGCATACCTTTCCCCCTCTTTCCCTCAGCCTAGACACCTGAATGCAGCAGAAGGCAGAAAACAAGGGGAAAAATGCATGAGTGCTTTATTGCCTAACAAACATTGCCATGGCTGACGTTGACCTTTTGAATGGATAAACTTGGTTACCCAGCCTGAATCTGCCGTCATTTAGAAGCTGCTGTGCACCGCCGCCTTCTTTAGGGGCCTTGGACCTAGCTTTTTGATCTCATTATGAAATGCAAATAGCCAGCAACCTAAACAGATCAAAGGTTGCTTCTACCATTGGGCAGCCA
This sequence comes from Hepsetus odoe, assembly GCA_017165825.1. NCBI lineage: Eukaryota > Metazoa > Chordata > Actinopteri > Characiformes > Hepsetidae > Hepsetus > Hepsetus odoe. The sequence continues at coordinate 1,193,170 of CM029393.1, read as the reverse complement.
GCAGAGGAATGGACGCCTGGGGTGTTTCGCTATTTTTCTATTAAGTGATTTGGGTAGCTGCTGCACCCCTCTTGGGCATTATTTACTTTGGAGATAGTGTTCCTGCTCATAAGTAAGTGAACAAGTCAGGCTGCTGCCTCCTGCAGCTGTTATTTAAATGTGGCAGTTGCACTGGCAGCTCAGGTAAGAGTGTCTGGCTTCCACTATCTCTCGGCTCAAGCCTGAATATTGCCAAGGTTTTTGGAGTCTTGATATGAAGTCCCTTCAGTTCCTCATCCCTTCTTTATTTTTCCATCTGCTCCTGCAGCCTAGATCATTACACATTAAGCTAGCATTAAAATTTTAAACTCTCACCTAATACTGAATAATTCAAAAGTTATGATACAGTACATATTAGGAGACTGTAGTTTTTTATTAACTTATTTTTTCCCTCTTATATCGGCACTTCTCAGAGCTTCAGATCCTCTCATGTAAATTCTGCTCTAGGATTATTAGTTTCTGTGGTTTGTTTGAATATTTTTAGCACTTTAGTCTCTTTCAGCACCACTCTCTCCAGATTGCTTTTAATTGTGGCAGTAGAAGTGGTCGTGTTGGTGGTGGGAGTGGTGGTGATTCATGCTGAGCCAGTTTGATCCTGCTGTGAGACGGCTTCTGTGTCAGGAAGCTCCTGCCTGGTCTCCCACCCACCAGCCTCACCTTGCCCCATCCCACTCGTGCTCCTGCACCCGCTTAGAGTGGGTGGGCAGCAAGCTGAATGCTGCTGAGCGCCAGGTAGACCTGGCACAGACACAGAGCTTTCTACGTGGAGCAAAGAAGCTGACATGGGTGAGGCTAAAACAGGCTGATCAGCGTACCTCAGAAATGTCTATTCATTTGACTGTGACACTGGTGCATTACTGTCACTGTTAAAGCCTTTGATCAAGGTTGGAAGAGGTTGGAAACTTTTTCCTCCACCTGTCATTGCGGAGAATGGAAATGGGTAAAAGTGGGTAAAAGATCTTTTTTTATACCTTTTAACTTCTTAAATCCAAAAAGGAATGAAAACTTGTATCCAGTTGCGTAATGTGAAACATTGTACTCTGTAGACTCAGTATCTTTTTAAACTGTTTTTGTCAAAGGTTTCATATTTTACAAATTTCAATATGCAAAAAAATCAGTTGATAATAGTATATTGACACAACAGCATTAATCTTTATAATAAGTGTAATTATTTTTGCATTGTTTAGTATCATTGCTTTATTCTTAATTTCTTTTTTCTTTTTTGCCATTTTCCATACCTTTTGATCCACAGCATATGTAGCACATGTGATACATGGGGCACATTGTTTGCATTCAGTTCTTTGATTGGATGAGCAGATTCCAGAGTCCAGTGGTTTATTAAAATGAAAAATTGACACCAAAGATACCATAGCATCCAGCTAGCTACACCTTAGCCACCATTGAGTTACCAGGAACATAGTTAAATTATAGAAACACATTTGATTAACCTATTAATCTAGCTGTTGGATGTTTTACTATTCCTATCATTGTTGCCATCAAAGTTGTGTGTATGAAACAAGTAATTTTCAGACTAATAGTGCCTAAAAATAGAACACACTGCTAAGGAACATGGTTAAATTAATGTTTAGATCTGTGACACTTGCAAAGGTACTGTGCAAAGGTTTTATGCTGTAAACAGAACGCTTTCAAAAATGGAAGTATTAATCATTTATTTTCATCAATCAACAAAATGTAGTGAATGAACAAAAGAGAATCTAAATCAAATCAATATTTGGTGTGACCACCCTTTGCCTTCAAAACAGCATCAGTTCTTCTAGGAACATTTGCACACAGTTTTTGAAGGAACCCGGCCGGTAGGTTGTTCCAAACATCTTGGAGAACTGAGCACAGATCTTCTGTGGATGTAGCTTCCTCACATCCTTCTGTCTCTTCATGTGATCCAGACACACTGATGATGTTGAGATCCAGGCTCTGTGGGGGCCAGAAGAACTGATGCTGGTTTGAAGGTAAAAGGTAGAAACACCAAATATTGATTTGATTTAGATTTTTCTTTTGTTCGCTCACTTTGCATTTTGTAAATTGGTAAAAATAAACAATCATTATTTATATTTTTGAAAGCGTTCTGTTTACAGCATTTTTTCCAAACCTGCCTAAAACTTTTGCACAATACTGTATATATAACTAATCCTAACTGTTAGTGTTTTTCAGTAGTGTTTTCTCTCTCTCTCTCTCTCTCTCTCTCTCTCTCTCTCTCTCTCTCTCTCTCTCTCTCTCTATGTGTGTGTGTATGTGTATATATGTGTGTGTGTGTATGTATGTGTGTGTGTATGTATGTATGTATGTGTGTGTGTGTGTATGTATGTATGTGTATATATATGTGTGTGTGTGTGTGTGTGTGTGTGTGTGTGTGAATTGTCAGGATTGGTTTAAGAAGGTTGTTGATTGAATTGAGCAGAGGTGTGTTTTCACTTGCTTTGCATCAGTCCTTTGCCTTCCATTGATTGGTTCAGCCTCATCTTCCTTGCTGGTGAGGTCTGTTGAACAAAGTCGATACTTGACGCAAGTCTGTGAATGCTCAAACGTAACATGTTATTCTTTCTCAGCTCTAAAACACTACCTAGTGCAATGTTTCCAAGTTTGTTTGTGGAGGTCTACTGGAGGTGCAGATTTGGTTTGTATAGTTTGATGGCAGTTTGTACTTAAGGGCAAGAACATTAAAAGTCCCATTTAAGTTATCCTGTGTGTAAATGATGTAATTTTATGTGTCTTTATCAGAGACATAGTTCTGATGAAGGCTTACAGATCTTGGTGGTAGTGGTTGGGGGGTAGTGAAGGGGATTCCTGAGCTACTAAGGTTTATTTGTGTTTTAATAATGCTGGAGAAAATGCAAATGGCTTTTCCATAGCACTGCATGGCTTGTATAAAATTTGAGATCATCACCTCAAATAAGCCATGCCCTCACTTCTTCTGTTTTAGATCTGTCAAATCTGTGGCACTGGAAATGCAGACAGTTAGGTGGAGGTCAACCTTTCAGCATAGTTTAAAATTATGAAGTGCAAGGAATCTGAGGAACTTTAAAAACAACATATAAAACTGGAAATATCATTAGCTTCTCCACAAGTTCTACTGTGCAGTAAAATAAATAAACAGAGCTACTGCCTTGCTGCATTGACAGAATTTGGATTCGAGTTGTGTGATGTCTTGTAGATAAGAGAGAATTTTCATGCTGCACTGAGTTTTTGTTTACATTGACCCTTTAACATTCCACTCCCTTTTCTCCCGTTATCAGTAATTTCCTTTTTTTTTTTTTTTTTTCTTTTTCTTTTTAAATGTATTTGTGTTTGATTCACAGCACATTTTTTGAATGCATTTTAGAATACAATTTATTGGGGAATTCTTCAGTAGTAGGGCATGAATTCCATTAAGCAAAACAAGTCAGCAGCTCCACTCATTTGAGGAGGATGCCTAGCTCTTCATTAATTGAGGCTGGGAAAGGTCTGAGCTTGGCCTACCTCTTGATGCTGCTGTGATTTAGCCCCGAGAGAGAGAGGTGGTGAGCCATGATAAATTTCTGCATACTATAAATAGACCTTGGTCCTTGGAATCAGCCTTTGACTTCGAATCTGCCCTGTTAAATCCTCCTAAGCTGGGCTGCCCTGTCTGTAGCTGCCCTTAGCATTGTGTGGAAGGACAGCGGGGTGGGGGAAGGGCCCTTTTCATAAATGGTTTGTATGCTCACTGTAGGAGTATATGAAAATAAGAGTGTTCAGCCCCCTCTTGTTTTAAGAAATATATTTTTGATAGTTTTCTCCTTTTTCTCCAGTAAGCCTATTTGGCGTAATCTTAAAAATCGATTAAATATTTGTATAATTGCAGGAGTCCTCTTTCATTATACGCTATGTGCAAAATTATTAGGCAAGTGAGTGTTTTGAGGATTCATTTTGATATGGAACAAATACAGTGCTATCAGTCAATCCAAAATTCTTAATAACCCTGAGACCTGAAGGTTTTAAAAAGAAAATGTGAGTGTGAAAATTCTGTTGGGAATACATTAATGGGCAGAATTATTATTCAGCTAAAAGAAAAACAAAAAAAAATTCCATCTCACTTGTTTATTTTCATATATCTTAGCAATTTTATCTGCATCCCTCTGAAAGACTTTTTAAAATTTCTGACTTTTCAAAAATTATATCAAATTTTTTGCCCATGTTACTTGAGGAAAAGAAGTTGCCCAGTAATTATGCACTCCTTGATAAAGGGTGTTGATCTCCACATCCACATCCTCAAGGTCACATCCTCTCTTATTACACAAATGCACATCACCTGATATACTAAAATCCAATTAGCATTCACGTTTATACAGCTTGGAGGTGGAATATATGCATAAAAATGATGAGACGGTCAGAATACTCACTTTTTTAACCATTGTGCACTCAGTACAGACCTGATTATACTCATTTTTAGTTTTAGCACCCCCCCCCCCACTTTTTTTTAAAAAAGAGGAGGAAGAAATGTAGAGCTAATTAGCAGAGACGACAGGTCGGAATTAACAACAAATGGAATTGGAGACCAATTTGTTGATTTTTCATGGTATGATATAAGAAGACATCAAATAGAGGTAACAATCTAAAAATAGCAATAAAAATACAGGTAACATAATCTAAAAATAGCTAAATGTAGTGAACAGTTTACCATTGGCTGAACATTAGGTGTTGTAAAAATCAGCTTCAGTCCGTCAAAATTTCTAAATGTTTAGTTTACCATAAAATTTTTCTCACATCAAATGTTGTTATTCAACAAATGACAAATAATTGTGCATTAAAATGTGCAAATGTTGTTTTTTCCATAAATAATTTTTTTGACGATTATTTAAGATGATTTTATTTGTATGTTTAATTGTATACATTTTATAAATATTTATTTTATAAATAAATGATATGCACATGATCCAAAACATACAAGCTCCTCTGTAATGCACAGTGCAAGCAGTCATTGCTTGGGCTTGAATGGCTGTTTCTGGAACAGACTCAGTAATCTTTATTGATGATGTAACTGTAAGCAGCACATTTAATTCTGAAGACACAGAAATAAATGATAGAGAAATGCACCCAAGCTAATTAAACTACACACCAATAAGTAACAAAAGAATTACAGGGAACAGTAAAAAGGTTTGGGCGGGCCCAGTCCTGAGATCTTAACCCAGTGAAATATGCAGTTAATCTCCTGAAGAACATTATAGTATGCTTTTTAAAATATCTAGATGTAAATACTAGGAAATACAAGCTGAAACTCTGATCTCTAATTTCAGGGTTTGCAAGACGTGAATAGCAAAAACAACTGGAACTGTATGTATTAAAACCTGAAATCCTCCCTCCCCCCCAAAAAACAGGAAATACATGCCTTGTTTGTTGGCAAAAGATGGCAAAACAGACACTAATACATTGGGTTTTCATAATATATTTGACATATATATATATATATATATATATATATATTATTTTTTTTTTCCCCTCCTATATAGATGTTATTATAGCATTTTAACATTTGTTCCAAAAACTAGAGAGTGTATTATAGGACTCGTTATATTTTTAGAACTTGAAATATTATTCATGAGATAAATAAACAAATGTTTTTATTTATTTTTTTTTTTATAGCTACCTTTTTTAATATTTTACCTGCAGTGCACAATGTGTAACAATGAGAATGCTCAATAGGCTGAAATGTTTTATCAAAAATAAATTGCATCAATTTTTATTCTTCTCTGACATGGTTTTAGCAGACAGGAGCTGTTGACAGAGTGTGTGTGTGTGTGTGTGTGTGTGTCTGTGTCTGTCTATGTACGTGTGTGTGGTGTCATTGAGGGTATGGCACGCCGCCCAGGGGCTCCATGCGGAGTTCCCACAGCAGAAATGTTGCTGATCCGCCACGCTTTTCTTCCTTGGTTTTGGGTGACCAAGGTTTGTCTGTGCTGGTGGCAGGATTTTGAAGCTTAATGAGTTGGCAGGTTTTTTTGTTGGGGTGTTTTTTTTTTTTTTTTGGGGATGCAGCAGCTAGCCGAATATCTGCAGAGTGAATTGCCCAGGGGATCGGAGACACTAAGAGAAATTACATGAACCCTTTATTTGAAAGGCTATTAGAGAACTGAATTTTATTATTATTTTTTTAACACTTTTTTAATCATCTGACTATGCATACAGTATTTTTATTTGTCTCAAGTTTTCATTTGGTGTAAGTTTATGCAGTTTTATATTCATACTGATTGAAATCCCAGAGAACAAGGCCCACTGTACTTAGAGGAGTCATCTTGTTATGACAAAGTACCATACTGTGGTTCTATTGCAACATGTTGGATTTGAAGTACACTTATATATTCTCCTTGCACTGGTTGATCATTAGTGTCATGGTTAAAGACTGCCCTGTATACTGACTAAAGGGATTGTACATTTAGAGTTATGCTTTGCTATGTTCTGCTGTGCTTTTTAAAAAGGCAGAGAAGGTAAATGAGACACACCATCAAGGAATGAAATATGGGCCCTTTAAATTACCCTGAGGTCAACCTGTGTTTTGAGTGTGTTTTTGGGCTTTGAGTTGAACTATTTATTGTTTATTTTCCAGCATCTTCTAATTCCCTGAAATTAAGCATACTTGAGACAGATGTAAGTAAATCACCACGTAAATCATGATTGGCTGCTGTGTATTGCATCTAATTCAAAAATCAGTATTGACTGAAACATAATGGATAACCAGGAGCTAAACAGCCATAGACTGAAAGTATGGATACATGTAAATGCATTGGTTCTTGTGACATCACAAAAAAGGTGATTTCAAAAAGGGTTGTTTTAGCAACCAGATCTGCATATTTTCACCAAATGGACAAAGTCTTAAGTTTGAAACTAAGTGTTATAGCATGGTTACAGCTTTTCATACAGTTTGCCATTACGAAAGGGAAATATGAACTTCTGGAAGTATGAACTTCTAACACTGCATATCCTGCAACTTCAAGCCTGCACAGAAGCTTTAATGCTAAAGTAACAAACAAAAAGAATGGTTTTACATCTTCAGTTAGCGTTATGACCTGCTGCCTTCTACAAAAGCTGGCAAATGTATATTGCATAACTTAAAACAGTAGTTGAAGCCATCCGTCCTTGTCTGCAGATATTGACAGGCATTAACTTCATGCTCTCTGCAATCACCCAGTTAAAATTGCAGGTCAAGCAGCAGTTATGGATATGACACATGAATTCCTTTGCAAATGATTTGCTCACTGGTCAATGTCAGAATGCTGGAATTCTGAATGTTGTTTTTTTTTGTTGCTAATTTATCAAACAGATTTTTTTTTTTAATGTATTGGTAATAATATGCAAAAGTGTCTTACATAAGCAGAAATGCCTGGGTTTCTTCTCAAGGTGATGTGGACTTTCTAAAGATTGTGTGGGGTCAATCTGACAAGCTGGCTATGGTGAGTTTGATTGGTCTAGACAGAGGGAGGTGAGAAAGGGGAAAGAGAGACGGAGAGAGAGAGACATTGCTGTTGGCTGCCGGCCCTTTAGCCTCCGTCCTCCTTATCAGGGCCAGCTGGCCGCAAGGCCACAGCCTCTAACCGCCAGCTAATTGCCTCTGAATTAGACAATTAATGTGGCCTTGTAGAGGGCTGGAGTGTGTGTGTGGAGGGACGAAGTGGAGCAGAAGGGTGTCTGGCCTCTGCTCACCTCCACTATGTATTATTTATGGGTCATTGTGCTTGACAGTTCTGCATTAACTTTGCTAATGGACTGTATACAAGGCTTTGACTTTTTTTTTTTTTTTCTTTTCTTTTTCCTTTCTCCCCAATGCTAACCCAATTACAAATTGCCAAGCTCAGGGACCTTTTCTTTCCCATATATTTTAATTCTTTACAGTTTGTCTGCTCGCTTGTTCGCTCATTCTCTCCTCCCTCCCTGCTCTGTGTGTGTGTGTGTGTGTGTGTGTGTGTGTGTGTGTGTGTGTGTGTGTGTGTGTGTGTGTGTGTGTGTGTGTGTGTGTGTGTGTATGTATACGCACACACCACACACACAGACATGAATTAAACACATTAAAACACATGATGCTTATCAGTTTCTATAATATTTGCAGACACCAAACACAGACTAATGCTATATGGATAATAAACTCGTATTGCCCTACACTAGTTGCAAGAAAAAGAGATGTGTCTAAATGGGGGAGGATGTCTAGGTGGCCATCTTGAGTTCTTTCTCAGTGTTCTCTGCCTTCCTCTGCAGTTTTGCACTGCCTTAATGCCAGTGTTTCTAAGCATCATGTTGACTGCATGCCTAAATCATCACACAGTTAACTGAAACGGTTGTAATGTCAGGTAGACTTGCTAATGTGGTTTGTGGTTTCTGAGGCTGTCTGACCGAAGGTTATGTAAATGGGAAACAGTAGAGTTTAAATTCAGTCTTTGAGGTGATTACTGTTTAGCTGTGCGAGGTACTGTACCTTTTGTTTCAGGTTTTATTTATTTATTTTTCTTTCTTTTTTTTTTCTCTCTCTTGGTTGATCCACTACATGGGGTAATTGTCAATTATTTAATGCAGAATTCATTTTGGAGGCTACATTATAGCCTTTTCTTAGCAGTCAGCCAGACAGTGGACATCTAAAGCATATTTTATTACCAGTGATTAGGCGTCGAGAGAGGTGGTCATTTTGAGACTGATGTGTTGGATTTTACTGCCTGAACCACAGAAAGGGCAGGTACTGAGCAGGCTGTAGAGATTTTTGCTGCATTGTGTGGATTGGAACTGGATTGTCACCTCTGCACCCCTCATTAGCTCCATTGTCTGTAATAGTGGTTATTGACTGGATGGGGCTTTAAGCACCTGTAAGATTAATGGAAGCCCTCCCAGCTGCATGGCACGGGGCCCGTTTAGGCTAGTTCTGTAGAGGAGCCTCTTCTGCGTGTGCTTCATCTGCCACTCGTTCATAGTGGCTGTTCCAAAACTGTTTTTGTGGTGACCCTTTGTATTTAAGTCTGATCCCCGATTGGTGGCTGTTAAAAGTACCAGTTCAAGGTCTTTTTGGAGCGTGCATGTGCATTTGTGTGTTTTAATGCTAATGGCTTTGTTTTAATAGAGCCTTTAAACCAGCATTTAGCTGCTAGCAAACATTACTTAAAATTGCACTGCAGATGTGTAGGTATTGTGCAAATTGTGTTGTGGATTGTATTACTGCAGATTCTATTCATGCTGCTGTTCTTGTGATATAATACATTACTGTATTTTTTGGTCAAATGGTTTACAGTCAAAAGATGCAGTGAGGATGAAAAAAGCACAGTTAAGAAATTTTGTGCAGGGTAAGAGGTCTTGTGTTGCAATCTTCCACATGATCAGTATTGTGAAAGACCAGATTACCAATAAGGATTAACAAGCAAAATATTGCACAGCCATACCATAAAATATACAAAACAAAGGAAGCAGCTATTTAATGAGTTTTCCTTTTTCACATAAAAGGCGACTATCCACTGATACCAGCCTTTTCTCTTTGAATACCATTGATGCTGATGTGGATAGATCCAAGCAACCTCTGCTTTTCACCAATACATACTGTGCAGCTATTTAAAGCACCTGGGGAGCAGTGAAGGGGGCAGTACCTCGCTCAAGGGTACCTCATGGCAATCTACTGATAGGAGATTCAAACCCATGACCTTCTGATCCTGGAGCCTATTCCCTAATCACCAGGCAACCGCTGCTGCAGTTGATTAATTAGCTGTAATAACTGCTAAAAGAAAACGAAAAAAAAATACGCAAGTAAAACAAAAATGCCTCTCGGAATCTTTCAGTAAAGCTTATTAAACTTAGTAAAAAAATTAAAAATTTAAAATCTAAATTGTCACAGCTATTTGGCATTTCTTCAAATAGAAAAAATAATAATAAACAGCCCATCGATTTGATTTTTTGCTATTCTTTCAGTCAGTGTTTGAAGAATCGTTGTTTCAGAGTACTTTTAACAATTTACTTCATGGAAGGATAATCACATCACTTGCTAAACATCAATGTGGGACTTTTCAGTGCATGTGAGCAATTTTTTGCCTGCCACTGCATAATAAAATCCCCTTAAGCTCTGCATGGTACTTTTAGTTTCTGCATCTAGTTGGTGTTTGGCATTGCTGACCAATTGTACGCACAGTTTATGTGTCTACCTTTGACCAGTAAATAATTACCCCTTTATGACATTGTAGGGTAAATGTTGAGGTCAGGTCAGCATTTTATTGTCCAGTGTGGTTACTAGTACCTGAAATTGTCATTTTACTGTAAACTGGGGAATGGCTATATATATATATATATATATATATATATATATATATATAAAAAAAAAATTTTTTCTTTCCCCCATGTCAGCTAGCGTTTCGATTTTATGTTTATAATTAAAGCCTTTAGTGCTTTATACTCTCACTGTTCAAATGCTATTTGGTTGAAATAAAGAGAATTTATTTTCTGTGTGTCTGGCCTGGGAGTTTGAGTTAAACCCAAGAGCTTCATGATTGTGGCCAAATTGATGATCAGTCAAAGATGCTTAACAGTAAAATCATTATTTTAATCAATAGAGCTTTCTCATTTTAAAATGGTGGAAAACAATATTGTCTTTCATGTTGTGCATTTTACATTATAAGCATAAAGTTTTTTTTTTTTTTGCAAAGAAAGTCCACATTTATTAAAATGATATTTTGTTTGTAAGTAAATAATGTGACATTTATAGTTTCTGTACATTTAATTGCCCAACTACTGCTTGCTGATTTGAACATAAAAAATAAATAAATACAGGGCCGCTTGTAAAGCTTGTCACATTTTATAATTTGTTTTATTTTTTCCATTATTAGTTTTTTTGCACATTAATTGAAGTTTTACTTTAAAGTTCAATTTAGGTTTAACTAAGATAAGAAATAATTTTTCACTAACGACTTGTTTGAATCACAGATGTCACTGATGTCTCCTTTACATTCTTACCGCGCAGTTGAATAATGAGGTCCAGTCAGTTCCCGTGCACAGGTGCTGAGAATGCGATTTCATTAGAAATAGAATAAATCTCTATAATTATTGGAGTTTAACTGCAGCGTTAAAATATCTTAATCATTCTGTCATGGTTCCAAACGCTAGTGTGAGAGTTTTATAATTCCCGTCTGCAGAAACATGCATATTGTCTTCTGCATCTACAACAGAGGAAAGTGAAATTCAGTTGAATGATTTTAACTCTTAAAAAATCATTAAGTATTTCTAGCCAGTACCTAAACTCAATGAGCAGTTTTACCCCCTGCTCTCACTGCACCACTGGTTTTTATAAAATATATCAAACCCTATATATTATACAATATATCAAAAACCCTAAAACCTTTGCTCTTACGCTATTTTCAGTTGATATTGATTCAGTATAATCATTTGTATAAAAAAAACTATGTTTAGATGTACAGTAAATTTAATAAATTACATAATGAATTTTTTTTTTTTTTTTTGACAATACTGAAACCGAACAGCAATATCTTACACAGCAAGATATCCAATTCTGAAATACAGGTACAGACAGGCACTATATCTCACCCTAACTCATGCTCAGGGTGCTGTAACCAGCCACATGTTAAAAAGCAAAAAGAAATGCACACAAAAAGTTTCAGTTTGTGAAAAAAATCAGTTTTAGTGTAACACTTAACTGGCTACTCATATACGCTAACGTTAGACAGCATGCGATTATCAAATGGCTTACATTACTGCTGTGTATAAAACAGTTCATTCATTTCATTCTTTTATTCCAAAACTAATGCTGCCTATTGAATCTGTGCCATCACCACACCAGTATGTGAATTTATGTTTTTTGTTAAGAAGTTTGAAGGCAGTGCCGAATGAGCCTCTAAAGTGCTATTGTAAGTGTTTGCCTCAGGCCACTGCTCTGAGCTGTGATAATTAAGTGGAGGGACTGACAAATGGCTCTCATCAGATCGCTCGACTGGAACTGAGAGCAGGCGAAGGCTTTCAGTGAGGATAAACCACGACATGTCTTCTCAACTCCAATCTTTTTCACAACCTTCCACACACAGTCGCTATTTGTGCCGCACATAGCGACAAGGTACGTTGTGCCGAATTCCCTTTTAACCTTTATCCAAGCTAGATGTCCTTGAATTAACTGCCCTGCTTTGGGCTTTTTCTCACTTGTTCTGCAACTTTAGACACTGCCTATGATTTAGTGTAGTTGGGAAGTTAACATTGAGCATAGAATGGAATGAGCAGATTATCTTTCTTGAAGTATTATCATGATGATGATTTTAGGGTCTTATTTAGTCTGTGTGTGGCTTTCTCACTGCAGTGCCAATTTGCAATTAATTTAGTAGCCTGTACCCTTTAGCCACATCTTGCTTCTGTTGTTGATGATGGAGAATTGTGAAGGCTGAACCGAACTAAAACAATCCAATAAATAAGCTTTTTTTCTGGACCATAACCACTACAAATGTACAAATTTTTGTTGTAAATATGGTTGAGCTTGTCTATGCATGGCCTGTTCCCACTAACATAGTTTTCTACTTTAAGGTCTCTGTGGGTTAGAAAAAAACCCTTTTCAGCTTCGAACACTAGCCAAGTAGGTGTGCAGAGGAGGATTTTGATTAAAAACTGCTTCAAACAAGTGTCCTGTATCTTTTATAATTCTGTTGACCTGTCATTCACCATTATATGCAGTGAATTTCTTCCCTTGGGCCTTTCATAGCTTCAGGTAAATGCTTGTTGCATTTAAAAAGGAGCACTCTAAATGCAGAGATGAGGTGAATGCTGACGGCCTTGAACAGCATCCCGAAAATGATCCAGGAGGTTTTGAAAACTCCAAAGTGGGTTCGTTGCGTGAAATGACTTGGCTCTGAGGTTATCCACAATGTTAGAGCACCCTCCATGACAAAGACAGCTTATCTGTGGAAATTTTGAATGAATAACCCTCACTGTTTTGTGTGGGCAAAGAAACCCCTGTAAGTAATTTGTGCACTGATTTATGAAGTTATTTTCTTACAAACTTTTCATTTTTTGCTTGCAAAGGACATGGAAAAACATTTTGGGCATGTATGTGTGCATATTAACTGTGCACATGAACCAGCACAAAGTATTCTCAGATTTATCATTTTAAGAGTTTGTTGCTATCAGGGACCTGTTCTTTTCTTTTTTTCTTTTTTTTTTTCCTTTTTTTTTTGTCAGTAAAAGCAAAAGCTTGTTTGTCCAGCAACATGGAGTTGCTATAGGGGGCATAGTCAGTTTAAAACTGGTGAAAGTGTATGGTTTTGGATTCTGCTCTAGGTCAGCTTGGTTAGCCGACCCACATCCCTAAAGCGAGGGGGTAACTAGTATTCAAACTTTTTTCCACTTTTACTTTTCATACATCTCCTTCAAATGTCTATACATATTCTGTCTTCTTAAATAGGAAAAAAGTGATATCTAAAATGGAATTGATAAGGAAAAAAGATGATCACATATTAATGCAGCTAGTATTAAGGTGCAAATGTGTTAAAGTGTGCTTAAAGTATTAGGAAGACATAGCTTGTTATGATATTGTGATTCTGTGTGTGTGTGTGTGTATCTTAATATATATTTTTTAAAAATCAGCCATCTCCTTTTCTTCCTGTTCTCTGCATCTTCCTCCTTCAAACCAAACTGCCTGCATATCCTCTCTCACAACAAATACTATTCATTCCTAATGTCAATTTAATCTAATTTCTGTTCGTTTTACATTATGAACAGCCTAAATTAAATATGCTTGAAAAGGGTTGAATGAAAGATGGGTTTAATTTAAACACCAAATTAGTCAGTTCCCCAGAGTGTCGTCTCAGTTTATGAGGCATTCTTAAGTGTTTAATTACTTTACTATTACAGATAATATAACTGGTAATACACTGTAATATTGGGTATTGCATCAGATTCAGATTGACTGTTTTCATGACTGTTACTCTCCTTTTCTAAAATCTGGCATTTATATTTGTTAGGGTTTTCACCTTGGCATGCACTTTGCTCTGAACGCGTATTCTGTAGAAGTAAGTAAAGATCAGAGAAGTAAAGACATTAAAACCTTGCATGCCAACACGTTGCTACTGGATGCCAAGAGAAAAGATCAAATGCCTTTGAAGCTCAGTTTAAAAAAAAAAAAATTGAAAGTTGAAAAATCGTTGCTCTTGACTGTGGTTTTTCAATTGTGGGCTCTTTGTAAGTCCTTAGTTAGTGCACATGTTCAGAAAAAAGGGTTCTTTAAAGTAACAAAAGGTTCTAAGTTTTGTAAAAATAGCTTAACCCTACTAGGTGTTACATAGAACCAAAACTGTTTAGAACTGTAAAAGCAGGTTTTTCATCATGGATATTATACCCAGTAAAATTTATATTTTTTTCAAAAGGACAAATAATAACTGACCATCAACTCTGTGCAGGAAACCGTAGCATCCAAGAGCCCAATAAGAGCAATATTCTAAACTGCAAACTATTGTTCATAATTTTGAGTGTTCTGTATTCGATCATTGCCTATATGAAACCTTTGAAGAACTGCTTTTTCTAAGAGTGCTTGCTCTAGAGTTCTGAGCTAGAGTTCTGCATGCAAATGAGTTTAGATGGTTTTAGTATATATTTTTTTATGTGCAGATGTGAAGGCAATTCCATTTCTTCTGCCAGGTATCCTATCTCTCTGAACATAACATGTTTAGTGTGGCATTTTACTTCTAAATCATCTACAGGGTGATGTGCCTCCACATGTGTAATGTTTCTTATCTCCAGTTTCCCTCTCAGTCAACCACAGACTCCCCATCTTATAGGCCAAGGGTGATGGATTCTTCATGCTGTCTAAGTGGATTATCCCCCAGCTACAGCCAGTCCCACTATCCTTAAACACCTTTACTCATGACACGGGAAGAGCAGTACTGTCAAATGGTTGGATACAACTGTTAATTATAGAAAAAAGTTATAGATATTTTTGTTTTATTAAATAATTTGTATACAAATAATAAAAAAAAAAGATTGGCTAAGTAGCTTTAAAGTAAGATGCAATATAAGCTGCCAAAGCATGGATTTTCAAAACATATTTAAAATAACAAGTTAATACTTTTTACCCTTATTTAAGAAATGAATGCTTTGAAATGCTACCCTGCGATGGACCGGCAACCTGTCCAGTGTGTTGCCCCGCCTTTTGCCCTGTGAGAGCTCCGATAGGCTCCAGCTCCCCTTGCGACCCAAATTTGGACCAGCAGTTCTGAAAATGAGTGAATGAATACTATGAAGTAGATACACATGCTCATACTGCAATAATGGTCAAAACATCTTGTAGTAGCCACATTAAAAAAAAAATATATATAAAAAAAGTCTTAGATGTAAAGGTTTATGTGCGCAGCAATTATCTGTGCTGTCTCTCTCTCTCATTCGTTCTCATTCATTAACCTTACTGCTTATCCTAGTAGGGTGGTGGGCGATCCTGAAGTCTTTCCCAGCACACACAGGGTGAAAGGCTGAGAAACACCCTGCCCAAATTGCCTCTCAATTGTAGAGCAGACAAACACACTCAATCATTCACACCTAAGGGGTCATTTTAGCATCTCCAATCTAACTGACATGCATGTTTGTGGTTTCTCGGACCCGAGGCCACTTTACAACATGTAAAATAATGGTATAAGCAACATATCATAACATTTATAATCCCAATGAGTGAAATGGGATTTTAACAGAGTACTCTTTTTTTTTTTTTTTTTTTTTTTTTTTTTTTTTTTTTTTTCTTCTCTTCACTGCTGTGAAAATTCCAGGCATGGCATTTTCCCACACGCATTTACAAACGGAGAGAGCTGATGTGCTAAATTCCCTAACCTGTGTGCAGAACATCTTCAGTGCTTGGAAGAACCTAGGTTGGTTTTAGATGGAGCAGAGAGCATGCAAATGCCTATTTGTCTTAGTAGAGTGGAAGAGAAGGGTGTAGTAGGATTGATCTGTTGAAGAAAGGCTTTTCTGTGTGAGGTGTGGTTAGTATGGCAATCTGGAATGACACTGATAGAGGAATTTTGAGAATTCCAGTGTGCATTTGAGCTCTCCAACAGCTAAATGGCTGAAAAACTGGTGTTTTCTACCTCTACACTCATTCATTATGGTCTCTCACCTCTGTATGTCTTCCGTTATAGGACTTTCCACTCTCATGGTGGTGAAAATATATTGCATCTACTGAAGATATTTTTATGGTACACAATTTGTTTTACAGTTAGTATATTTCTGTGATGGAGTCTGCACTTGTAGCCTACCTCCTCAAAATATTGCTTTTAAAGGACTTTTAAAGCAACACCTTCTGCACCTTTGGCAAAAGAACACATTGCTCACGGTAGGCATCAAAGAGCAACGAACTGACAAAAGCAACAGCTAAATGGAAACCTGAGACCGTCAACCACCATTGCTCTACTAGAAATCAGCATTGAACAGTGAAAATTGCACTTATTCTGTGGGAATCACATGCTTTTCATGTAAAATGAATTAAAATTAAAATGTTACTGAATTATAATGCTAATGCTATAAATACATTCAGCTTAAGCTTGTTGTGTCTATATATATATACATACATACAATTTTTTTAAAGAGAAAAAAACGGTCTGTGAATAAGACAAGGTGATCACGAATCAAAAAAACGCTAATAAATTAAAATCGTTTAGCTCTGATATTGCGTCATTTTTTGTAGTTCATTATAATAATTCACATGTCACTGTCTTATTATCGTATGGACAAATCTGAGTAGATAGTGAAATCATGACAGAGAACATTTTGAGTTGGTAATAATGAAATAATATATATATAGCAGTGTTTACAACCAGTATTCTCAAACAAACAAAATGCTAAAAAAGGATGCTGTACACAGAACAATGTGTTTGTATAAATTAATGTCCTGTACAAATGGGAGTTTGTCAGTCATGAGTGCAGAAGCTTAGGTTCAGACACTAGAAGAGTTGGTGTAGATGCACAGTGCATTGAATAATATGTATTGCAAAAAATATATATTATTTATTGGAGTGTAAGACAACTGTTCCCTAATGTTCTGTAGGCACGATTTGATGCTGTTTGGAGGCAGCAGTAGGCTGTGTTGTGTGAGAGGTGAACAGTAGCCTAAAGCACACAGTATTGACTCCCCACTGGCTATTCAGCCATGAGAGATGGGCACAACAATCCTACATGTTCACCCTTGCTGAGTTGGCAGAGTTAAAATACATACTCAGCCCTGGAGAGGGGGAGAAAAACCTGATTAGCACCATGGAGCCTAATTGTTACTTGAGCTGATTGAGCATGTCTATCAAAGTGCAGTAGGGGCTGAGTAGCAGTATAAATCTCTGACCTTACAGGGAATCGACACAGTTATGATTCTTGAGATATTTAATATGTTCTTGAACCCCAAATTCTTCATTCAATGTAGCTTACTTTTTAAAACCATAGTAAATAAACAGCTTTATTTAAAGGATGTGTATACACAGTATTGGGATATGTTCACTTGCTCAACATTTGAAGGTAATATTTTAATTAAGGGCAACCTTTAATAAATTCAACCTCAAATCACAAAAAGTTGGGACAGTGTTGAAAATGCATAAAAAAACAACAACAAAAAAACAAAGGCATTCATTCTTACAACTTGAATTTAATTAAAGACCAGAGGAACCCAAGATTAGGATGACCCCATACTGTTGAACACAGATTTTGGAGGAAACACTTGATTGCTTGGTATCTTTTGTGCCGAAATGCCAAGTGTTATAAGAATGAATGGCAGCTTTGCAGAGCATTAAGTGCTTTACTTTCTCAACCCTTTTGGAATTTTTTGCAGGCCTGAAATGAAGGAATGGACATATATTAACAAATAAAATTAAGTTGACCTGACAGACATACTTAAGAAGAGTGGAGTCCGTCTGCCAGTAAATTTAAGAACACACCCCCCATGAGCTAGCACGTTGTTTTTATTTACACAACTCTGCATTTGTATGCCTTCTTTCTTTCACTCATTTTCTTTTTCTCCACTCATTTTCTAGTCTGCCATGCAAATTCCTCACTGCTTGTCCTGACAATTAGCCATGTTCTTTAATAGCATTAAAAATAAGCTTGGAAATTGTCATTTTTTTAGACCAGCCTTTGCACTTTCTGCTGTTCTTTTCATTTGTTCCTGAAGCATCATGCATTGAGATCTGGTTTGGTTGTTTTTTGCACCCATGGACAGCCAACTTTCTATTTAAAAAGCATTTTTGTGTCCTTGTCAACTTTTCGTGATACCTGTTGGGGGTAGGACAGGTAAAAAGCCAAAGCAGCATATGAACATTATTATTATAAGTATTAGCCTAAAAAATCAAGTCTGTTTTGTCATAAAATCAGTAAATGCCAACTTAAACCTTTACAATCAGTTGTCAGCGTAAACATTTATAATATATTTTTTATGATTTAATGAATTAATGTCTTAACAATCCTCAGGACAATCACTGAATAATTTTAAGCAAACACTTAAACATTTCTGCCACATTGCAGTATGCTATGTTTAAGGGACAGTATGGTTTATTTTTGGCTGTACCATTATGCAAGAAGTCACTTGTTGTATACACAGAACTTTAGTGATTGCAACTGTAAATCCAGTAATAGTTTGCTGATAATCATTTGTAGCAGCACTACATATCTCACATGGTAATTCTTCAGTTTTAATGACAATCATTAGTTAGTAATAAACCTTGATATGAATTTAAAAAAATAAGTTAAATAGTAATTGTCTCTGAATGCACCCCCTCACCCCACCCCTATCCATATTTGTCTGATATGGATGTCAAGCTGGATTTGGTGTAGTTGCAGCTTTGTCTTCCCCAGCCTGTCCCTTTAGCTCATGCTGAGGAGGTCAGCCTGACCCTTTTTCCTGTGCAGTGGTGAGGGTGGCTGTCAGTGAGTTTATGGCAAGGCTTCAGACTCACACTGGGCAGGATCAACCGCTGTGAGAAAACCAGGGGACTTGGGGACCCCCACTGTGGCACGCAGGTACACACTGGTCCATCAGTGAGGGAGCAGTCCGAAGTGCATCCCGCAGAGCCAAGTGTCTGAATAAGTTAATGCAGGACCCCCAAGCTGCTTCCCACTCTTAAAGCTATAGTTCTACTTTTAGTGCTCAAAACATGCTTGGTATCCAAAGTTTGCTTCTTGAGTTTTGTATGCAAGGTATGAAAATGCAGCAAACAAGTAGCAAAAGTTTATAACCCGCAGTAGCACCGCGAAAGTCATCTGCTGAAGCAATCGTAAAAATGTATTTAGGAAATATATTGTGGTTTCTGATACTGTATGACTATGTTTTCTATAAAAAAAGACAGCAGCCCAGATACAATTTAAGCTTTGAGATCAGCTAATACTGTTTTTACACTGTAATTAAAATATGTTAGATCAAGGACACAAGTTGCTTGTTGTTGCAGAATAAATAGGTAAATAACTAAGTATTTACTTCAGTCAGTTACTATGTTTTACTGTGCAACATCAATCAGAGTGAGTGTAATCTGCACTGTGATGTATTCGTCAGCATTAGCCACATGCCACTTTATTTGAAATCTCGGAGATATATTTCCATTCACGCTTGACACGCCAATTTCCCCCTATTTTAAAGAGCCTATTGCTTCACTTGCACAACTCCTGTGACCTTTCAAATGAAGTGGAAGTAGCTGCCACCCACGCTTCAGCGCCAAGCGCCTACAGTTGTTACGTGTTTAATACTTCATCACACTCCATTGGAGGGTGTTTTTTTTTCTTCTTTTTTTCCGTTTTTGCTCATGGGTGACCTTCAGGCGCTTTAGTTTCACACCAGTAATGCATATGCTTAGACAGGAACCACTGTCGGACAGAAAGAAGCATGTAACCTCACAGAGAAACTGTCATAGAGGGATGCAGGCTGTGGTAACTCATTAAAAAATAAACTTAAATGATGTTTCGAGCTGCGCTGAAAGACTATCAATGTTTTAGGCAGAAAGATGGTTTCTTGAAAGAAGTGTGTGTGTTTGAGTGTGTGCATGTGGGTCTGAAAGCATTATAAGTCTTCCCTACTTGCAGGCAGGTTCAAGCCAAGATTGGGGAGAGTTGGCTTTAAGTGCTTTTGGATGTAGTTCACTGACAGGTTCTCATATCTCATGAAAAGATTACTAGCATTGCTAAAGCTAAACAGGAGTATATGAATTCTCCACTAATGGATTCTTATGTTGGAATAGTGTTAGGCTTCTGCAAGCTTATGTACACCCACAACCATGAGACAGGCTCTTTGTTCTTTCCATTCCGCATGCAGAATGAACATTAACCCCCCCGTCTGCATGATATGCAACGTTTTTTCATCGCTATTGCGATATTTGCGATATTAACAGCACAAATGGCATGTTCCGAATATTCTGTTGTGTGCATCCTCACTAATTATAGACATGATGGATGGATTGATGGATTAAGTTGTTCATGTAGTCCAACTGAAGTCATTAAGTGTTATCTTTGTTGTCTTTAACCACTTAACACTTAGAGTTTCCAGTGGGCTTTTTAAATGGCAATATGGTATTTTGTTGTAATCATGCCTGTCTCACATTCACACACACAAACACACTACCAAAATCACCATGGTCCGTTCCATTGATGGGGAGTTTGTAGTACACAGACTAGTCTGATTAGGGCCTGTTCTGTCTGCAGAAACCCTGCAGAGAGTGTGGTGGGGGGTGGGTGGGGTGCATTAGGGGAAGAGGGAGAGAGAAGAAAAGTGAGGTCTAACACTACTTCCTTTTGACTTGCAGTTTCATCCTAATTGATGGGTGTCCATACACATACACACACACACACACACACTGCAGATTCACACTGGCCACTGTTATTAAACTGTCTTTCTGAGCAAGTTTTTTTTTGTGATTGACAACACTTTACATGAATACATTTTACGGGTACTGAGTGTAGACCAATGTGTACACTCCAGACAGGACATGGCCAACAATTAAGTCCAATAAAATAAATACAAGAGAGGAAGAAAACAACCACATTATGAATAATGACTTATTAGATTGAGGTTAAGGTGAAATGTTAACAGCTATAAACTGTCTGATGCAGTCTTTAGGAATTCAAATACAGACACCTAATGTCATACAGAAGTACCTTATTTTCTGCTGGAAGATGCGAGTTTGACTGAAATATCTGTGTATATGAGGTTTAGAGTTGTTTGTGGAAGGTGACATAATTCACAATTTAGTTGCATTAACCTTTTATAGAGGCTGTTGGTGTGTTTTTGTTGGTTTTCAAGGCTCTTTTCTACTTCATTCCATTTCATCTTACTATTTTGCTGTCTGTTGGAGTAGATATTCTGCTGCAATTAAATTGTTAAATTAGTTTAGAAGAGTTAAAGATTTAACTGCATTGGTTTTAGATTTTTAAAAATAAACTTCATCTGATTATAACCATGTTCAAAAATGTGCCCTTCGGTGGAAGTAAAAATCACATGGATGCTGTCAAAACAAACCTGCATAACCAAAGGTAACACATTGCAAGTTTCTTTTGCTGTTTACATCTGTCTAAATTGAGTTGTTTGTTAACTAAATTGGGCATATGTGACAATCAGAGTTTTCAATATACCAACACGGTTATTTTACAACAGGCATAGTCTAGCATATGATTGAAGTTATCTACTGAATGCTTGGTTTCTGAAACAGGGGGATGGCTCTTGTTAGAAAAAATCAGAGTCAAATGACTTAAACATGTATGCCTGAACCACTTACCAGCGCTCACCACCAGTGACTCCACTTTCAATCATTATACCATCTGACACACCCACACAGAATTTAACTACAAAGTACAAGTGTAGGTGTTTTTGTTTGTCTTTGTTGCTCTCTATGTGAGTTTGCATTTGTCGTTCTCTCTCTGTGTGTGTGTGTGTGTGTGTGTGTGTGTGTGTGTGTGTGTGTGTGTGTGTGTGTGTGTGTGTGTGTGTGTGTGTGTGTGTGTGTGTGTCTTTCTCTTTCTGTAAGTTTGCATTTGTTGCTCTTCATGTGTATGAGTGTCGCTCTGTGCGTCTGTCAGTGATTCTGTCTGTCTGTGTGGGAATGTGTGTGTCTGTGTGTGTATGCCTGTGTCTGTGAAAGGTTTAGAACAAATTGAAAACCTGTCAAAAAAAATAAGTACTCGGTACCGATTAGCTGCCTGAATATCAGCCCATTAAATTTATCTCTTTCTGTTTGAAATCATTTATTGGAGTTTTTACATTCAGAAAATAGATGGATATCCTTAAATGTTGCACTGCTTTACTGGTGCATTTTGTTCTGTCCAGTGTGTCCAGAGATTTTGGTAAATTATTATTATTTTTTTTCATCAGAACAAAGATGGTCGCGGCACCCTTGTGTGTTTCATAGGCAGTCATGATTGTGCAGTTTGCTTGCTATTCGTGGCACGCATCACTCGAAGCTACTTTATTTGCTCTTTGACCAAGCTTATTCCATACCACTCCAGCTCCAAGAGGATTCCATAGCGCCCATCTGTCAATACAATTTTGCGAAAATGATTTGAAAACTTGTGCATTTATTTCCTCTTCATAAGCCAGTAAGCTGGCTGGGCTCCATTTGGAACCTGCATTGAGGGAGTATTGAGGCATAGTCTTCTGTTTAAGCCACTTTTCTGCTGATTCACAGGGGAGGGGTGATGTATTACCTTTGGGTTTTTAAGGAATTGTATTAGAAAGAGTTAAAAAATTATTTGCATAATTCATGTACCCTAAAGAGCCAATGATGGTTCATTAATTACACTGCAGTGACGTTAGATTAATGGGGTTGGCTTTTATTTCTCCTCTTGTTTCAAACAAGGTTTCTTTTTTGCCTGCTTATTAAATAGATTTTTTATGTATAGTTTTTATTTATTTATTTATTTTTATTATTATTTTAGGTGTGATGAGCCTTTAAAATGTGATGAGTTGCTTTTTTTATCTTATTTTTTTTATTTCATCCTTTCAGGCCTTTGAGAGTTGGATATTGTAGGCACTTTTGAGGCAGCATATCAAGATAAATCCCTTTAATATACTGCTGAATTTTGCACTGCTAGAAAGGTGATGTGATATAGGCCTGTGTGTATAATGCAGAGATTTTTCTATTCTACTATTCACAGCCACTCTGCCCTTTCAGTGCTCCACTGTTGTGTATTATTGGACTATTGGCTATATGGAAATGAGCTGTAATCTGGTATTGTACTGTGCTGTGACTCATGTAGCATGGACTATCATTAACCTATTAAACTTATTCCTCCGTTCCTCTCCCTCCTCCCACAGAACTCGATTCGGCACAATCTCTCGTTGAACAAGTGTTTTCTCAAAGTGCCTCGCTCCAAAGATGACCCGGGAAAGGTAAGCCTTTTATTATTTTTTATTATTTCTGTTTCTTTTTTCCTTTTCTATTTTTTGCCTCTCTATTTTTGTCTCCTGTATGTATATGTGTTTTAGGGCAAGTTTTATTTTCAATGTGAATCAATGTGTTTTACACAAAGTCCAAATGATGCAGATTGAAGATTTATGATGCAGATTGCAGGAAATAGAGTAATCTTTTATTATCCCACGAATGGGAAATTTGGTTGTGACAGGATCCTTTATCAAGGAGATGGAAAGAATATAGAACGATATATGTAAAGAAATATAAGAAAAATATAAAGAATGAGGAACATCTATATACAGGAGTTATAAATTATCTATATATATATATATATCTCTGTATGTTCCATACTTGCTCTCAAGATGATTCTGAGGGTCAAACAGAAAGCACTTTAGCCAAACACCTTAAAACAGGGGCAAGTGAACCTGCCACTCCTACACCAGCAGAACAACATGTAGGACATTGACCGGGCACCCTTGGCCAGTCTGCTATTATACACCGATCAGGCATTACAGTAAAATCACCTGCTTTATATTGCATAGGTTTATGCAATTCTTTGCCACCACAGCTCTGACACATTAAGGTAAAGACTCTACACTAGCTTAGAAGCTGTGCTATGATGTCTTCACCGAGATATTAGCAGCAGATCCTGTAAACTGTGAGATTGGATTGGAGAATATATATCTCGTATATACTTTGAATTTGTGTTCTGGGGAATTGATGGTCAAGTCAAAATCCTCAACAATTTGTCATGTTTTGTCACAAAGTAGTTTTACAGTGTTTTACTATGTAATGCTGGCAAAGATTGGGTTTTGGTGTTCATGTGGTTGTTCCTTTGACACTCACTGCCTACCTAAGCAATTGCTGCTGAGTTCTGATGACTTCCTTATGCAACTGACACAATTGCATTCAGCCGTTAAGAATATGTAAAAGAAAATGAATGATGATGCCACCTTCTACCACTATGTAGTTATATAGTTCTGATGTCCATGTGCCCACCACCTTGTCAAAGTCTTTTGGAACTTCCCCATTCTGTGCTTCCAACACATCAACTTGAAGAATGGACTACTCTCCTTGTCAGTGATCGTAATGTGGCAGATCAGTGTCATTTACAGTGGCTATGCCGATAAGACCAAACAGAATTGTCCTAAGCAGTCAATCAAATGTCATTACATTTGGAAAGGACTGTCTTTTTTTTTTTTTCCACCCGTCATAGCAGAAATGGCCTGTAAATGGCCGCTACAGCTGTGTTAAGCTGCTTGGCAAATGTAGCCATTGTTAAGTTCAAGTGTTGAACGTGCGATAATGCTTCCCATTTGTAAGTTACAAATGGTGAATATTGCTTTGGTGTTTATTTTAAATCTTGCAGTGGGTAATAACTCCTAAATGAACAAAGAAGAAAGCTAAATTTTCCAACATAACTGGCTAATCGTGCGACATGTTATCAAAATAAACAAATATTGCCTAGTCTTCTTAAAATTTTGTCCAAGATTTTGTCACCTCTTATGGTTATATTTAGCTAAGCGGTTCTGACAGCCTATATGAATTTTTAGTGCGTCGGTATGATATGATAGGTGCATCAGAGCATGTACTTTTCTTATTAGTAATACGAGTCTTATTACCCTTTGTTATCCAAGTTGAAATTACAGGTTGCCATTTTTCAAATCAATAATGTAGTCATGAAAGGTATAACTCTGGGTTTGTTGTTGCACATGGTGATTCAGTAGGCACAGGGTATTCCTTAATAACCCCCACCCCCCCAAAGTTGCATCTAAAAATGGAGAAACTCATGAGTTGAATTCCAGGACTACATCACTTTTCATTTTTGATGTAATGTGGTATTAGACATGGAAGTACAAATTGGTGCATTAGGAACGTGCTCTTTTTTTCCTCGGCAATTAGAGGAAACACTACGTTTTACTTCCCCATTATGACTAACAGGATATGTGTTGCAAACCCAAAGAAAATATTAGTGTGGCTCAATCATAAACGTATGTGTAAATTCATCTGGAGTTCCCTTTTCTCCCCTTTAATAAAATAAATAATATTATTTCTCCCATTCTTTCTGTTTTTAATTAACTTGAACACATAGAAACACTCTTGTTTTTTTGGACCCTGCCCGTATGTTCATACACCAATAAGCCATAAAATATAAATTTAGGCCTAACGCACACATTCCCCCTTGTGCCAGCTCTGAATGAAATGCGTTCTGATCCCTTTCTTTCATAGCCAGCATTAACTTTATCAGGTTGTGTTACTGTATTTCTTCTATGGGACCTTACCAGATTGGGCAGGTTTTATTTAGTGTTTTACATACTCAGCTGCACTAAATCCAATTAGACATGATTATTGTTTTCTCTGTGCCGTTCTTTCTTTTTTAAATACTGCCTAGATAAGTAAACAGGAGCAGCAGTAACTTAGTAGTTAAGGACTAAGCTGGTTCTGGGTTCAAATCCCAGACCAGTGGGTTGCCCTGAGGTACCCTTGAGCAAAGTGTGTATTGGTGAAAAGCCTAGGTTGCTTTTCACCCATAGAATCAGCCTGATTGGGTTGTCTAAGTGGCAGAGAGGACAACCATGAGTACAGAAGACACACATCCTGTATTTTCTCAGTTTAGCTGGTTTACGGTATGAAAAGCCAAGCTACTGTTCCAGCAGAGCTGAAAGTAATAATGCACCATTTAAGGCTGAACCAGAAATGAACCAGAAGTCACTCCTATATGTTCTTGATGATATGTTATGAGTGATTGTCTTATTGAAATGTTAACCTTAACTGTAGCCTGAGACCTTGAGCACTCTTGAGAAAGGTTTGCACTCAAAACACACAGAACAAAACACAGTGAACCACAACGAAATTACACCTCTGCGTTTAACCCACACACAAACATATGCAGCAGGGGGCAGCTATTGAAAGCGCTCAGGGAGCATTGATGGGGATGGTACCTTGCTCAAGGGTACCTCAGGGCAACCTACTGGTCTGGGATTCGAGCCCACGATCTTCTGATCCTGGGGCCAACTCCTTAAACACTAGGCCACCACTGCCCCATAAAGGAACTTCCTAAATTTCCTGTAAAGGAACTGATTGGTGGAGTGCTACACTGATGGTTGGATCCAGTCTGGTGGGTGTACGGATAATTCTCCTAACCCCTTGGCTTAGTTCAGGGGAGGGCAACTCCGGTCCTGGAAGGCCGGTGTCCTGCAGAGTTTAGTGAATTCCCTGCTTAAACACACCTGGTACAGCTCACCTGATCATTGTCAAGTTTAGTGAGTGTGTTTGAGAAGGCAACTACCAAACTCTGCAGGACAGCAGCCCTCCAGGACCAGAGTTGCCCACCCCTGGCTTAGTTTATAAAGACAGATGCTTGCCTTTTCTAATGTTGTCAAATGCTTGCAATTAGAAATAGGTGTTATCCAGTCAAATATGTAGAAGCATATTAAGGATCGTCATCAGAAGTGGGATTCACCAGCGCTCAATTGTGCCATTACAAAGGGCCTGAATAGTGAATGTTAAAAAAGGACATTTTTGTCATTGTGGAGTATTGTGTGTAGATTAATGGAAAATGAATTACATTTATAAGAAAAAAATGTGGAAAACTTGACAGGGTGTAAGATCTTATATGCACAATATAAAAACTCAGTAGCCCTTATCAGCCATACATCATGCTGAGGAAGAGCAGTAGGTCTTATGTGTCAGTGACCTTTTTTGAGTCATGTCAGCTATAATGCATTTGCACATTTTGATTTTCAGCTTGAAGTACATGGGCTAATATTAAAAGTAGATAATTGCCTGAGAGGCCTATTCTAGAGGAAGGTAGCTCATTTAGTGTGTCTATTCTGGTGTTAAATGATGTTTTAATCATGTCACAATGACACTGTTTACGTCACTTGATTACAGGCATTCATTGTGACCTTATCATATGCACAATATACACATATATAGTACCTCTTTGTGCTAGACATAAATAGACCTTTTATTTTTTAAAACTAAACCATAAAGCTTTTATAACTTAAGGACAATTTTATCCTGAAAATATACAAAAAACAAACACACAGTCTTCCTCACGCACACGCACTCTCTCAGACACAGACAGTGAGGCATAAAGAGTGGTACTGAGGCATGTCAGAGGATGGGGACTGAATGCTAATTTCATGTTTTGCTGTAATCCTCTGATATTGACACTCCTGGGAGCTGCTCCACTAAATACAAAATAATCTATTGCTGTATGGATTCGATGCTGAATGCATGGCCAACAAGCTTGCATCCCTAATGTTCAATTTGGAATTTGCCTCTCTCCCCACCCCCCGAAGAAAAACTTCAAAGCCGCGTGGGGCTCTCTTGATATGTTCCATCAATATTGTAATACGCCAGGAATATGGGCCCTGCTGCTAGCTCGAGATAGTAACAGGAGCATGTCTTTCAGAGAGATGGCAGAAAAGATGATAAAACCTTACCTCAGTATTCATGCAGGATGCAAGAAAGCAAGGGCCCGTTAGTATTCCAGTTACTCCGTCAACACAAAATTCGGACAGATGCGATCGGATCATATTTGCTCCAGAGTGACCTCTTTTCATAAATATGAGTGCACAGTAGTGTTTGAGGCATAGCTAAGGCTGTCACAGTTACTCATTGAAACTTGATTGCTTAATAAACAAATTGGCATAAAATCTCTCCTACACTATGAAACAATGAACAGGGCATGATTTGTTCAGTCCTTTTTGTACTAAGTCATAGTTTGATCATTATCTTTTGAAATCATCTAGTTTACTCTTAACCCATCCATTTCCATCCATCATCTGAGCTGCATATGTTAACCAAAGTTGCAGGGTGCGGGATCCTTTGCCAGCACTCGTAGGACAGGAGGCAGACAAACGCCCTGGACATTGGCAGTCCACTGCAGGGCAGACAAACACTCTCGTGCACTCATTTACACCTTGTGCCAATTTAGCCAGTTCCCCAAACTCTGACAGGAAAACTATACTGACACAGGGGGAACATGCAGCTGTACTCCTAGTCTGCCCCATACATCATATAGATGACCGGGTCCATGTGTGTTGCTTTTCTGAGGAAGAGAACTTTAGGATGCACTATGGGAAGAACGCACGTTGGTGGAGACAGTGTGTTGCTCTGGCAGTCCTCTGGTAGAAAACTTTGGCTCTTGGCATTCATGTGTTTTGAGCATTTGAGGGGAAGGCTGGAAATACAAGTCTAATTCAGGGAGGCCCCACCTCACAACATAGAGTTGGACAGTTTAAAATACACCATCTTGAAAAATTGTATACGTTTTTTTAAATGGTTATTTTTTTACATTTATTAATACTTAATAAAATAACCTAATGCCAATACTTCTATACATTCTGTAGAAGCATGTATAGAGTAAAACTAGATAAAACTGTTACGTGCATATCATCAATGTGTCACAATAAAAGCTTTATTCATTAAAGAATATATTTTACAGTTTTTTCTTTTTTTAGTTGAGTTTTACTCTCCATTAATTATATGGGTGTTAATTTAAGATGGTTTCTTGCATTTAATTATATGTATCATGTGTTGTATGCCAGTGGTGAAGATGATTTTCTGCCTCATTTTTAGATTACTATAAAGTTACTATAAACTATACTATAAAATATATATTATATTTTTTGCTTCAAACTGAATAGCCCGTATCAGGCATACATTATGCTAAGGAAGAGCAGTATGTCTGGTCAGTGACCCTTTTTGAGTCATGTCAGCGGCACATTTGCACATTTTAATTTTCAGTACATGTACATGGTGGTACATGGGCTAATATTAAAAGTAGATAATTGACTGAGAGGCCTATTAAGAGAGGACGGTAGCTCAGTTAGTGTGTCTATTCTGGTGTTAAATGATGTTTTAACCATGTCACAACGACACTATAATCACTTGATTACAGGCATTCATCGTGACTTCTGCTCAGTCTTGTATTTTTGTGAATAATATGGGGGTTTTTTTCAGTTTTTTTTTGTGGGGTAGCTCTGGGGACAGAGTTAAAGTAGGCAGAAACTTCCATCCCAAGGGTTTTCACTTTACAATTTTTCAACTAATTAAAAGAAACGATACACAGCCTCTCCTCCATTTCCTCTGCCGGAGTGGCAGAGTCTCATTTAAGCAGTGTAGTGAAAAAATAACTGATTGCCATCATTCTCTCTCACCTTGAGCTGTCCTTCAGAAACTTTGCAGTGATTATTCATCTGTGCTTTTATGAGAACAATAACGGCATGGAGAGATTTTTCTCTATACACACAGCCATTGCAGAGTGCCTCTGCAGTGGAGATGCTTTAAGAGGGCTTAGGAGTGAATGATGAGGTCATGTCTTGGTGTCGGTTAAATGATTTGATCCTGAGGAGCTATACTAATCTAATCTGCTTTACAGTATCGTAGCACCCCACTCAATGCCTGCGACATTAATCATTGATGGCTGGATTTTCATGCATTATTTAGTTAGAATATTTACATAGTTTTCATAAGTAATTTGTCAAAAGGTTTTTATTTATTTATTTTTTATTCTGCTATCTTTCTGTGTTGCAATATTCCAGACACCTTTTTTTTCCCATTGGTTGCAGTGATTTAATGGCATTTTTATCAGGGATGCCTCAATAGCAATTATGTTTGCTGAATGTTTAATTAATGCCTTTGGTTCAGCGCTGCTTTGCCCTGTTGTTTCTGACATGGTTGACCGCTGCAAAGTAATCATCATTTGACCATGCATTTTTTCACATTTGAATGGCTAATTGTTAAGTTTGGCGTTCTGATAGACGTTTATTATAGTCCATCTTCTCATCAGGCCTTTTACACTGCCCTGCTCATAAATTCCATAAGGGTATTTATAGGTAAGGTAGCGCTTCTGAACAGAATGGTTGGCAGGATTATTTTTAAGTTGTTATCATGAATAGATGATGTCGTAGACTAGTGGGCAGTTGTAAAAATGGCAATAACGGCCACTTTTCATGAAGAACCAAGGGAAACCGCATGAAAACATCAGGATGCTCACCGCAGACAAAACATTAACTGAAATATTATGAACACTGTTCATATGACTGCACCTTTCATATGTTTATGAATACTGTATACAAGTTTATTAATGCTAATTAGTTTAACATCATAGACAAGTCGTAATCGCTAGCAGATAGCTTGCATAAAAAGGGCAGCAGTGACCTGAAATATCTCATTAATATTTTGAATGTTGAAGAAATGTTTTTTGTTTAATGTATTTAAAGTTTTTAATGTTTCTGTGATATAATTAATGACCTTTTTGCACCCAATTTAAGTGCAGTCTTTTTCTAAAGTGCTAGCGTCAGTTATTGAATAGAACTTGATCTTCTATAAAACATCTATCCTGGTTGCACCCAGTTGCTCTTCTAGCTTTGAGGTTGTGCAAAGTAATTTTAATGGGATTGATCTTCTCCTTACAATTGAGATCTTATCACCTGTAATAATGAAATATTAAAAAACAAAACCCAAGCCTGTGGGTGAGATTTCATTTTTGACCAACTTTTTTGAGCCATTGTTGCCTTTGGCTTCGGAGGGTGAAGAGCAGCCCTATTGAAAAATAAATTAAATGGGAAGAATGCAAAGATAAATTATTCAGCCAGGGGGTCTCGTGTGTTTGGCTACCTACAGCCCCGAACCTGAGGTATGCTATTCTCTGCCTGATTATCCGAGAGCAAAACCTGAGCAGAAAACCCAGCACCTCTGTGCCCAGCCCAAAGCAGGGGCAATCAATATAGTAGAGGCTGAGGAAGAGGGGGCTTCAGGTGGGGCTTAGCATTTTACCTGCCTCAGCCAAGGCTCAGGAGAAGCAAGAGAGAGAGAACGAGAGAGGTGATGGGGAAAAAAAATAGGCTTCTCCATGAATGTCTTCCTGACATGATGGGCTTACAAATGAGCTTGCTAAAACTTTGATGAGCTGAAAGCTGTACATGATGGACAGTACTTGTGTGGAAAAAGCAACTGCAAAATCAAATTCTTGAAAGTTTAACTTCGCATTGCCAAAACTGAATCTAGCGTGCTACTGCACCTCTCTGATGATCTTGCTTGGTTATAAACTTTATTGCATGAACTTAATATACTTTAAATAAAAATTAATATACTAAAAAAAAATAATAAAAATGTAAAAAGCTTTGGAGAAAAGTTTTTGATACACTTAGTTTCTTGTTTTGCCTGCAGTACATTTGTGACAGGTTTTGAACCTAATGCCAACTTTTTTTATTATTGTTTGTAGGGTTCGTATTGGGCAATTGATGCAAATCCAAAGGAGGACACATTGCCCACACGGCCCAAGAAGAGGCCGCGGTCAGGAGAGCGGGTGAGTTTGTTTGCCTGTATATATGTAAAGTGTGTGTGTGGGTGTGGGTGTGTGTAAATGTGTGATCTCAGGGACCCCCTGGCGGTCAGTTTTCAGACATACACACATTCTTTGGCCAAACATAGCTCATTAGCTGGAGTCTGGGAGTGATCAAAGCTCTAAACACAGTCAGAGTTTTGCATGGTTCCAGCTAAACGTCACTGATGCTCCTGAATGGCTCACAGGATGTGATGCCTCAGTGCTGCTTCAGGGCTTACACACATTACTGTTTTCCCTTGGACAGGAAATGTAGTGTGGTATCATGGTCACATTCAGTATAGCACCATATGCTTATGGAGTATGTCATAGTCCAAAAGCTTTTTATTCATTAAGTTCAATGGAAAAAAAAAACCAATGAAGAAAATGTAGTGGGTTCCACTAAATTCAAGTGGAAGCTTTAGCATAATTAAAATGTAAATAAAGTAATTTAGACAGATTTATTTGATAAAATGCTTATTTGCAGGCAACCGTACTAACCATTTGTCCATCACTGACATCATATTTAAAAAAAACTCATATTTAAAAAAAAATTTGACTGGCGAGAGTAAAGTATGGTATACACAGAGTACCTGTGTAATTTCCTAAAATTTTCAAAGATGTCTAGATTGAAGGTTTATTGTCTCTGTAATTGTTACAACACCATAAGTCACTCAGTAACTAAACAATAATTATTAGTACAATACTTATTACTTAATATAAGGTGGATTCGAAAATTACAGCAATCCACAAATTTGAGATATTGCAGCCCATTCACATCATTCTGGCTACAAAAATGGTGCATTCCCCTTCAGCTTGTACATGTAAAGACACACGTAGACTTCTACAGAGCTTTGCCATTTTGGAGGCACATTGCGACTTACTTTTTATATAACAGCCTCTCTCGGTGTGGCTTCAGCTTATTTTGTAGCAGAGGGTCCAGCTTATTAATAAACTATGCCCCAGGCAGCTATTACATACATTGCATTCTACAGTCGGTTTTTTTAAAGCAAACATCAATTAATGCAGAGTTTCTACGCTGGTTATTTTCAGTCTGAGCTTTTTGCCTCCATTATTTATGAGCGGCGCTGGATGAAATGCGCGGCTTGGAGCGGCTCCCAGGTTGACCTGCCTTAGAGGCATCTTGCATCATTTTGTCCACCTCTGTGTACTGGATCAGAAGCGATGTGGGCTATGGATGGGGTTGGAGCTCTTGTCCCACTGAATGCAGACATGACATACGAAAACTTGCATAGTTTAATCAGAATGAATCTCAGCTTTATAACACTCTAATGAATAGGGATGGGTAAAATGACTCTTTTTATAAATTACTCAGTTTAATTTTCTTGTCGCTGTCATTTACAGGTCTGTCTTAGCTTTGTCAGTGACTACAAATAATGAATTGGTGCCAAAACCTTTTGTCTTAAAGGCAGGGTCTAATATTTTTGATTAAGATTAAACACATAACTAGCAACTAAGTATTATATTACATGGCGTTATTTGCTTTCTGCATTAGTATCATTACATACAGATATTGTCTTAGATTTTTCCATTTACTGATCCACACTTCAAAATGTCTTCCTGCATACGTGTTGTTTCTTCTATGTTCCTTTATTGTGACATTTGTTGTGTAGAGCAAGTTTTTTATGTTTGATAGTATTAAGAGATTTAGGAATTAAATGCACATAATTATGTGAGGCAAATGAGAACATTTAAATGAAATAACAAATACCAAAATTATGCATGATGCAGTAGCTGTTTAATTTCAATCTTTAAGTAGGGAACTCTTTGTTTATGCTTCCAAAAAGCATTTTGGCTTGTTAAAGAGAAAGATTGTAATTTTAGTTTGTTAATTTAGTGTCAGCTTTGTTTTAAAATGAGGATTCTGATTACACTCTATGACTAACCTAAAAAATAAAAAATAGTTCAAATATACACACACACATACATACATACATACATACATACATCTATATATATATATAATCCTTCTTTCTTTCTTCCTTTATCCTTTCTTTCTTCATGTAATCCCAGACACACTCAATGATGTTTAGATCAGGGCTCTGAGTGGGCCGTAAGAATTGATGCTGGTTTGAAGGTAAAAGGTAGTAACACCAAATATTAATTTCATTTCGATTTTTCTTTTGTTCGTTCACTTTGCATTTTGTAAATTGCTAAAAATAAACAATCATTATTTATATTTCTGAAAGCATTCTTTGTTTACAGTGTTTTTTCCACACCTGCCTAAAACTTTTGCACAGTACTGTATATATATAATCCCAAAATGTATTATATAATTTTAAGCTCATGAGTACTTCATGTTTAACAATCTTTTTTCCATAATCAGTTACTAATTCGTAACTGTTCGATAAAGATGGATTATTTACAAAAAATGACAGATTCCTTATTTGCTTTTACGCTCTCTCTAAATGCCAGGTGGGTTTTTTGTCTTTAATACTACAGTAGTTTTGTGTTTATCTTACTGTGGGGATCAATAAGTCATAAGGACTGGGAAACACGGAACATTTAGTGAAAAGTGGTAACATTTTTCTGGCCCGCAAAAAGGAAAAAAACAGTTTTCACTAAAACTTGACCTTATTCCTTATCGAAAACATAAAATGGGCATAAAGCTTTGGGCATAATATATATTTCGATGTAGAAATATTGTGTGTGTTTGTATCTGTGCATGTGTGTGTCATTCTCCATCGGCCTGCTAAAAATGCAGAGCTGTGGGCTTCAGTAAGAGGATCAGTCACTCTGCCCTCAGGCCACACACACAAAGGCAATCTCCATTCACTCAAATCAAAACCTCCAATTAGGCCTTCTTTCTCTCTCACTCTCAAAGAATACTGCAGGAAAGATGAGGGAGAACGAACTGCTTGCGCATTTGTGTGTGTGTGTGTGTGTGTGTGTGTGTGTGTGTGTGAGTGTTGTGTACACACAAGCTCTCTATTAGTATTTTTTATAAAAACACGCAGACACTGTCTCTTTTTTCCCCTCCTGCTGTCTTATTTAAGAATTTCTCAGACATTTAAAAAAATGTGACTTAGTGAAATCTCATTTATGTTTATCATGAATTAAAAATCGCATTGTTGCCAGGCAATCCTCTTATAATAAGCAGTTTTTGG
The DNA here is from genome assembly GCA_017165825.1 of Hepsetus odoe. Classification (NCBI taxonomy): domain Eukaryota; kingdom Metazoa; phylum Chordata; class Actinopteri; order Characiformes; family Hepsetidae; genus Hepsetus; species Hepsetus odoe. Next base: position 1,158,335 of record CM029393.1, on the reverse strand, counting down.
GAGACAGGCATGCTGGAGTTATCTTCCTTAGTGAGAGCACAGAGCACTTCTCCTCTGCTCCTCATCTTCTTGCAGAATGGTTCCAGTTTTGACCTAAATAAAGGTGTTGCTCTCTTGTTATTCAAAAGTGTTTGCCGCATTTTATTTATTTATTTTTTGTAAGTGCATGCACACCGCCTTGCCTTAAATTCACCAAGGTAATGTTAAATCCCCTTGAACATGTAGTAATCAAATCCACTGCAGATTGTTCTGCATCTCTCTGACCTGCCTGACTCTGTTTTTTACTGAAAGCTCAGCTTTCTCCTAGCCCACGACTATCAGCTCTGCACCTCTCTTGCAGTTAGTTAGGTTTTATTTTAAAGGAATAGCATTACAAGAGGATAGATTTACACTATTTTCCCTATGGCTTAAATATGGTCACTTTTTCTGTGGAACTGTGAGGTAGATCTGGCTAAAAGGCAATGCAACACTTATTAATAATTTTTTTGAAATGTTAAGCGGACTTGCTTCTTTAGTTTCTGACAGTTTGCGTTATCTTTACGTCGTGTGTAGCTAAGAACAGTAGTAACAGCCATCTTGCCATCTCACTTTTGTCTGTGCATGGTGGTACTTAGATATTTTAGCGTTTTAACTTAATTAAACCAAAGAACATTTCGATTTGATCAGCTATGTTTGAGGTAATGGCAAGCTCTTTCTTTAATGGTCACATCTGATTTCTCTTCAGGCTTCCACACCCTACAGCCTGGATTCAGATTCCCTGGGAATGGAATGCATCATTTCTGGAAGTGCCTCTCCAACGCTGGCGATCAACACTGTGACTAACAAGGTAGCCCTTTTTCTGCTGCATTAGTTTTTAGGGTACAAAGAGATCACGATAGCAAGGTTGAACAAGGAGGAGGGAATACTGAATTGCAATTACTTTTATTGTGAAAGAATTGGTCTTGCATTTCTGTAAAAAGGGTGACATTATTTTGGAACTGCACCAGGGTTCCAAAATTTAGTTTTATTTTGCAAGTTCGTTACAAGACCTCTAGATGTAAATGTGAACAGGCTTTATGGAAGACAGAGAATTATGTTATTATTTTTCCCTGAGCAGAACCTCTAAACACATTGAGTGAAAAACAATCACGATTGTGACCAAACCTGATGTCACTTTCACTGCATTCATTGTTTCCTCGTTCAATCACTCTGCTCAGTCTTTCTTTTATGCCCCCCCCCCCAACATTAGCTGGTTGAATAAAGCCAGTGAAGTAAGAATAATATACATTTGTTCAGCTTTTTCTACACCACACCACCTATTGACATCGAAACATACAGTGATAACTGTTACATGACATGGTGTCCTTTACATGTTAGCTCTTAAAATATAATCATAAGGATTTTGGGCCAATGGTGGCCTTATGGTTAGGTACTTGTCCCTGAGATCAGCAGTTTGTGGGTTTAAATCTCAGGCCAGTGGGTTACCCTGAGCAAAGTACAGTGCCTCCACTCTCTCTTGCTTGATGGGGCCTAGATATGTGGTTGCCCACTTTTCCACTTTGGTGGATGGGTTAAATGCAAAAAAAAAACCATTTCATTACGGTGCACTTTGTTTTGCTGCGGTTTGTTCACATTCACTAATGTTCACTTTCATTTTCATAAATCAAAATGTAACACTGATAAAGAACTGAGATCCCACAGTTGTGAAGCTGGGCTGAAAAAATAATAGTACAATTGATTGGCTTTTGTCTGTCAAAGAGCAATGCAGCATTGAGATTATTTGTCTCTTTTTTTTTTTTATCTGCCATCTCACTTTTGCAGAACTGAAAGGAACCTTGTTGTAACAAGGTTAAAAACTGTCAGCTTTGTGTTGCCTGAAATGATTTGCATTCGTAGGTTAATTTCCTTTCATATATATTAGAGCCTTCTCTTATATCTGCTTTGGGGCAGTGGTGGCCTAGGGGTTAGGGATAAGGCCAGATATTGAAAGGTATTAGGGTTAAGTCCCAAACCAGAGGGTTAGGCTGTTACCCTGAGGTTCCCTTGAGCAAGGTATCATTCTTACCCTGCTGTATTTGGTGCTGGATATGGAAGCCCACTGCTCCACTTATGTATGATGGGTCACATGCATTTCGTTGTGGTTCACTGTGTGCTGTGGTGTAGTGTTCCCAAAAAAAAAAGAGAAGTCACTTTCACGTATTTCAAATACAAGTACTGCAATATTAGCAATCATTGCGTTGTGCTGCACTGTTCCACATCTACTGAAACTCCTCTTCATAAACATGATCTGTGTGCTGTCCACTCTGCTCTCAGCCTCCATACACAGTGCAGTGCACTTTGTAAATGTTCAGTTTTTATTGGAGTGTTTATATATATTGTATGTGAAGTATGAAGGTCAGTACTGTAGTGTTAGTGTTGAATGCGAAGCTTCACAAACGCAGGTTCTTATAACGCTTGAAGCCTCCGTACCTGTATAACACTCCCAGGTGGAGCGCTTAAAGAGGCATCTCTCTAACCTGTCCTCAGCAGCTCCACTATGGAGAAAAGCACAAAGAGAGAGAGAACGCACCACTCTGAAATTTAAATAGGCTTTTTAACCTTAAGGCCTCCACTCTTGGCCTGTTGTTGGCTGCTCTCTCTGGAGTGCTTAAAAAGAGCCAAGCAGCACTGGCTATTAATTTACTCCAGGCATTATACCAACAGGATTTTATATTAACCCTTCAGTTTTGGGGGGACTAAGGGAAGATTTCTTTTTTTCAGAATGTATGTGCACTCTCAACCACATGTGCTGTATGACCGTGTATGTTCTCTTTTGTGCTTCTTGGTTACATGTTGGAATGGAAAAACGTTAGCTTTTGGAAAGAACTACGAGTCTCCTTAGAGTTACAGGCTTTGCTCAATCTGAGGGGACAGAATAACCAACAGCTCAGTGTTGGTTTGTTGAGTTTACAAATGAGCTTACAAATGATCAGAACAGGACTTGAAGACAAATTGAACGAATCTGGTATAACTTTTTTTTGTCCACTTTTTTCACAGTATGGGCATAGTCTAATTCAGTCCCTTAAACTTTAAATGTCTTTATGTAGGTCTAAACCTAAGTAGTTCAATAATTCAGGGTAGTTACTGAAAAAAAACACTAAATAAAATGTTTGCCTTGGCTTTAGCCCAAACTCAGATCAGTTCTTTGTAAAGGCCAAGTTGTCTTCACTACATTTTCTTCTTCTGCAGTACATGATGGTTGATAAAAAGTGAAACAAGAACAGCAGATCTGAGTGCTGAGAGGTTGTTTCTCAATGATAGTGCTGTAAACACAAAAGGCCACACCTCCTTTGGTCAAGGTACAGGGATTCCCTCTTTCTTTGGCTTTCCCGCCTGCCACTGCAGGCCAGCGACTCACTGAAACTTTGGTCATTCAACATTTAAACATAGTTAAACAGAAAACCAAAGATAGCCACTTATGCACCCAGTTACAGTTGAGGCCAAAATTATTAGCTCCCCTTATGAAATTAGACAACACTCTTGAATAGAATAGTATAGATTAATCGTTTATTATCCCACGAATGAGAAATGTGGGTGTTAGAGGGCTCTTTAACAAGAAAGAAAGAATATAAAAAATAAAAAAATATATAAAAAACAAGGAAAGACCTATACATATACAGAGCTATATATACATATACATATTTACAGGGCAATTAACAAAGAAATAAAGAATATAAAGACAGGAAAGATAACCATATACATAGTGAATATATAATAATAGTAAATTATAAATAAATAAACAAATGTAAGTGTATTAGTAATAATAATAACGATGATAATAATGATAATGATAATAATAAATGAGTAATAATAAATAGATAATGTTATGTTGAGTTGTGGAGTCTGATAGCTGCAGGTAAGAATGACAGGCATTTTCTCCCTGAAAATGACCATTAACAAGAAGTGTTTGTTATTTTGGAAACAAATACACTATAAAAAACAATGTCCACTAAGTTTAATTAAGATATTTTACACAGAGTTGAAACAAACAGCAAAAATTAGACATCCAAAATTATTAGCCCCCTGGCCATTAATAGTCAATAGTGTACCCTTTCTGAGCCACTACTGACAACAATCTCTTAGTGTAGTTCTTTGCTAGGTTGGCACAGGTCACCTGAGGGATTTTGGTCCATTCTTCCATTGCAAATAGTTCTAGCTGGTCCAAATTGCATGGTTTCCGAGCATGGACATTCACTTTGAGCACCCGCCACAGATTCTCAATAGGATTGAGGTCTGGGCTCTGTGTGGGCCACTCCAGGATTTTGGTTTTGGTATCCTTGAGGAACTGTTGGACTAATTTCGATGTATGCTTTGAATCATTGTCTTGTTGGAAGACCCAGCAAGATGACCTAAGCCTAGATTATGAGCAGATTTCTGCATATTCTCCCTCAAAATGTCAACATCATTTTCTTTTTTCATGATGCCATGCACCCGAAAAGGCTCCCTGTGCCTGAGGCTGCAAAACAGCTCCACAGCATGATGTTCCCACCACCATGATTAACTGTGGAACTGTGTTCCTAGGGTTGAAGGCCTCTTCCTTTCTTCGCCAAACATAAGCAACATCCACTTCCAAAACTCATCTTTACCTTTCAAATGTTCATGGGCAAACCTCAGTCGGGCTGTGATGTGCTGCTCTTTGAGTAAAAGAGTTCTTCTGGGACGATGGCCCTGAAGCCCACCACGATGAAGAGCCCTCACAACTGTGTTCCTTGAAACATCAACTCCAGAAGAGGCCAGGTCAGCAACAATCATGCAGATGTCTGGGACTCCTTGCTGACATCTCTGACTATTTTTCTCTCCAGAGTTTTTGAAATCTTGCGCTTACGGCCTCGGCCAGGTTTGTTTCTTACAGAATTTGTCCCCTTGTACTTGGCAATGATGCAACGTACAGCAGTTCTAGACACTGTGAACCGCTTGGAAATGGCAGTGTAGCCTTCCCCTTTATGAGCCTCTACTATCTTCTTTCTGAGCTCCAGACTGATTTCCTTTGTCTTTGGCATGGTGAGTAACAGTAGTCCCTCTCATGTGTTCTAGTATCCTGTTCCTTGGAGTCTTTTTTTTGCTGATTGAATGTTAGGAAGCCAATTGACTGCACAGGTGTGCTTTCAAAGCTGATTGGTTAATTACTTTAGGTGTGTTTTGAAAGCAAACATTCACATGGAGCTAATATTTTTGACCACCCCATTTTTTACTATATTTGATATAAAGCAGGCCTAAAATGTATTTTATATTACAGAATGTACCAAAAGCTACTAAATAGCACTGGTGAATGGTTGCTTAGTTTCATCAATGCTGCAAACATTGGGAAGAAGTTTAGAAAAATGTTCCATAATTCCTGGGGGGGCTAATAATTTTGGCCTCAACTGTAGTGGAGAATGTAACAACTAAACAAAATTATCGATAATGTCAAACAAAGAAATAAAACTTTCTTTTGTGAGCAAAGCCTCTAGGAGTTTAAGTATACAGAAGATTACACACAATATATAAAGTTTTGACTTGGCTTTCCAGAGGAGGCAATGTGTCCTTCGACCAGATGAAAAGAAGTATCTTCATGAGTTTTCTGACGCAGAAAAACGCTCTGTTATTCACTACAGTTTAGTGAATAGGTGATTTTATTTTATTTTTTTTTAAAGAATGGCTTTAACCCTTAACATCACCATTACATAAACCGCTAACGCTCATCATGTCCAATTACAGCAATAGTCACTTGAAAAAAGTGTCGTTTCTGTACATTAAGTATTTCGCAGCGGATTGCAATTGAGCATTTATTAGCTTGTCCAGCTACAATTTAAAATAAATTAGCTATGTACTGCTTAATTGGCTTAAAGCACGACTAATTGTGTTAACACCATCACCTTATACTGGAAACCTTTTCACACAGCTTATCCAGAAAAATAAGAGCAATCTGACAAGGGTTTATTGTGTTTTAAAAAAAAAAAAAACTAAAACTTTTTTCCCCCCTTTTTTTTAGCACAGTACGGTACAAATTAATTTTATGATTAACAAATTGAAAGAAAACTAGTGGGTCAAAACTGAGAAAATATTTTCCTTCTTCATAGCACACACCCTTCTGTTTCGCCATCATCTTTAAATCCCAGACAAAGAGAATCTTCTCTACAGTGTGTACCATTGTCTAATGCACCTGGGTGAATTTCTCTTTGATTTCATAATCCATGTCTCATGCTGCAGATTAGTCTTCCTGTGTAAAAGACACCGCTGGCTTTTGACTTTAATTCATGGCTAAATATAGGCCTAGCTCTCCTGTTCCACCAGCAAACACCCAGGAGTATTTGTAGTGGATTTGTTTGCCCCATCTTTTCTCACCCCACATCTCCTTTCCATCTGAGTGTGTGCCGTGCCCTGCTGCAGCATGTAGGCGTCTGCATTTTGGGGTGTTGGGCTAACCACAGCACAAGAAGCTTTTTTTTCTTCTTCTTTTTTTTTTTTTTTTTTTAAACTCACGCTTTATGGGTATGGCGAGTAAAAATAGACTGCGGTTGGCCATGGATTAGAGCTAAAGGCTTCTTTTATGGCTTAATTACACATAACATTTATACAGTGACGTGCCCAAGTTTGATTGTAATTGTGACCGTTTTCTGCACAATTACATTTTTCAACGTCCTCGTGCCCTTGGTTCTCTGAGGCTCTGTTAGCTAGTGGTACTGGAGCCAGGCCCAATGTTTTGAGCTGGAAAATAAGGTTGTAGTATGCAAATCAGGTCATGATATCCTCCCCCTTCATCCAATGCAGCCTGGATCTATTATGCTTCTCCTTTTAATGTGAGATGAATAATAGGATTGGGAGGCATTCATTCTGCCTGATTGATAATTCTCTGTAAGAGACTATGACATGACAATTTTTTTTCCCCCCTTTTTCCTTGTGCTCTCTAGCTCTCTCTTTGCATTTCCTTCTTTGTCTGCCGTCTGACTGCCTGAGCCAAAAAAGGCCTAAAAGGCCATGGCCTAGTCTGCTAAAAAAAAAAAAAAAGTATGTTGTGTTGTGCACTGTGCCGAGTTTGTCTCGAGCCTTGTTAAATGGTTTTAGCACCAGACCGGGGCTGCCAAGACATGTAGCTTTGTGACGTGAGTGCTGCTTGCATTGTTGCAATTCCATTCATCCTTTCTTACCACAGAAAGCTCAATGTTTGGCTATTCTCTCAGGATCTCATTATGTTCATTTACATATCATTCCTCCAATGCCTTATTTTCTCCCTCTCTCCAACCAGTATGTATTTGCAGTAAAGCATTTCAAGTGGTAATTGGGATTGTTATTTGAAGTGGAAGTTTTTGCTGTTCTGTATACTGTATTCTTTCTTTGGATGGAAAGGTCACTGTCTCAGTAGCATAGAGGACCTTTTGTGAGCTGTCACAAACCAATTTACACTGGCCAAGTTGATGATTCTGACACAGCCAGTGCCATGACCTTTACTGAAAGAAAACAAGAGCTCTCTTTATCATCTCAGATGACCATATTATCTACCTGACCCTCAACCACAAGTATATACTTTGGCCATGGGTTTCTCACACTAAACTGTTACATGAAAACCTAAAGATCATTGGCTTTCTGCTGCTATATGTCAGGAACTCTGAAATTTTGAGGTGTCTTTCTACCTGAGAAACCAAGGCCGATATTTATTCCGGTGACTAAATTTGTAGAACCTTTTTGATTCCTTTTCTAGGTTAGTTTCTTTTTTTATGGATCTTTGACAATTGTGGTGGAGCAATGTTCACTATTGTACATTGGCAACTACAAAGTAATAGCTACCAGCAACTGAATGGAGAAGATAGCCAATATGTTACTCAGGAACTTTACAAGAAATAATTTTTGTGGATCATTTTTAAGTATAAATACTTTTGTCCTGTTCGGATTAACTAAATATATTTTACATTTACATTTGCGGCATTTAGCAGACGCTCTTATCCAGAGCAACTTCCCTGTCCTAATTACAGGGACAGTCCCCCTGGAGCAATTTGGGGTTAAGGGTCTTGCTCAGGGACCCAGTGGTGGTAAGGTGCCAGATGTGGGATTCAAGCCTAGGACCTCTTGAGCGGTAGGTCCATAGGCAAATACCCTACCACTAGACCACCACCACCACCCTGAATATTAAGATTTACCCTGCCTAAAAAAGGTGACCAATACCAATTCACTGATTACAGATTATTTCACCCTATCAGGAAGCCTGGCTTTATGTGATTAATTAATAGCACACTCAGCATTTGCCATTCTGAGACAGAGTTGACCACACATGAGATACTAGAAGCTGGCATCACTTGCGGTTTGATATAGTAATGTTCATTCATGTGCTTTCTCCTAAATATCCAAATCTGTTGTTTTGCACATTTGAAAAGGCATGAATGTGAATGTACATTATTTAACGTATTTAAACACATTAAATATACTTCATGGAAAGTCCTCAGCTAGCTGTCCCAGAAAGATGTGTACTTTTAAAAATGGCTGTCAAATCATGAATGAATGAATGAAGCCACCAATTAGCATCTACTCTTTTAATTTTTTTATTTCTTTTTCTTCATGTTAACTAATGTGGGTTCACTTTAACTCACTGTTATAAAATTATCTGTTATGGACTGAAATATTCCTTTAAGCAAGGCAAGAAAGCTTAAGTGTGGACTTTGGGTCATCTCTGCTTCTGCACTGAGGCAGTCCTCATACACCCCCGCCCACACAATCACATGTGATGTAACAGCCGGCAGTGTTGTGACAAGCAGAGAGGATTCCACTCTACTGACCTCAGAAACCGCCAGACAGTTTCTGTTTGTTTGCCTCTTTTTCCCACTCCACCCTTGTTATCTGTGCTGCATGCTTGGATTGTGTTGATTCCTCACATCATCACTGGAATCTCCCTTAAAGGATACAATGATTGTTAATATTTAAAAAAATGTTTTTTTCATTTCTTGTCTAGATTTTGTTGATTTCATTTTATTACACTGATTTCAGTTCATTCATCAGTACATATGTTTCTTATATTTGATTCATATTATTATTAGTACTCGTAGGATTAGTAGTTGCTATTAATAATATAATTGTTTTAAATTAATATCTATATTTTTTTAGGTGTCGTTGTACAACCCAGACCAGGATGGTAGTGACAGCCCAAGAAGCAGCCTTAACAATAGCCTGTCTGACCAGAGTCTGGCCTCAGTCAATTTGAACAGTGTTGGGAGCGTGCACAGCTACACGCCGGTAAGTTCCAGGAACAAAATACATTAGGAACAGGATAAAGAATTTCTCTAAATGTGCCATGGTATTTGCCCTGGACATAGTTAGTAGCACTGACCAAGAGATGCACAATGAAATAAAACATGGGACAATGCATACAGTAATACAAGATTTATAATATAGATGATTTTTGTAATAATTTACTAATTCTGTCCACATAATTGCCCTATAGCCAAGCTTTAGTTTTGGTAGTGCATAACGGAGAAGGGTTGATGAACACTTTACAACCAGACTGTTCACGCATCTTGATGTAACACCCAGGTTTCTACCATAAGGATTCTAGATTTTATATAAACAGCAAGTAGAAGTTGCAGGACTCGCAGCAGTTGGCTGTGAGTTTGACTTTTTTCAGATTCCTTTAGTGGTGCTGTGGAGAGTGTGTGCTTTCCTCCTAGTGAACTCCCTGAACACACATAACACACTGTAGAGAGCGCGGAGGCCCATGCATGGGGGCAGGCTGACGTTGGGGTTAAGGGAATGAAAGGCAGTGAGCATGCTGCTGGAGCCCAGCTAAAGAGAGCCGCCGCCTCAGAAGTTCTCCCACCAGAGACGCCCCCTGCTTTCTTGTGGTTCCCCTGAAGCCTTACGCTTCAGGCTCCAGCATTGATCCACTACACACACTGATGAATTCACTACAGCAGGCCAGACAATGCGCTCTCTTTCTATATCCTCCTCTCTCTCGATCATCATCTCACTTGTTCATTTATTTGCTAAATCCTGTTTTGTTTTTTTGTTTTTTTACCAAGATCTGTTAGACATGAATCTAGTTATGAGACTCACTCCAACTGTCATTTAATTGATTATTGGTTTGGTTTATATGTATGTGTGCCATGCTGTGATATACCATTTCACTGTTAAAAATAAACTGAAGTTAGCATAGAACCTTAAATTATGATGGAGGCAAAAAGGATAAACCAAATAAGACTACAGAATAATTACACTGAAAAAGGCAAGAGTAGTTAGTCAATTCATTTAATAATAGTCAGTAAGTATAATTACAGAAAACATTAATGTATGTTATCATATTGATTTATATTCTGAGTGATCAGTTTTTCCATGCCATATAAAAGCCAGATGGAGAATTTAAATAAGAATATATAAACAAAATTAAATAAGATTGGGAAAAGGTTGAGGTAATTTGACAATGAGTGTCCCTCTCCATTTTTCTTTGTCTGTTGTGGGGTTGGTAAGAAACCCACAGGTGCTCAGTCAGGTAGTGCAGTGCAGTCCCAAGTCTGGTGTAAATCTACTGTTTTACCATTGGTGCATTAAGGTGCCATGTCCTGTTAGAATATTTACATGCAACATTTTAAGTCATGTTTAGGTGTGTAAGCCTACTTATTTCATTAATTATATACACTGGAAACTTAATGTTTGGACTATGTAGTGGTAATGAGTCTGCTTTATCTGCCACAGTGCTTTAAACCTTACTATACCAAGAGTGTAATGCGATATATGGGCATTTCTAAAACCCATGTTTACTCCACAGGCCATACAGCCCCTTTTGTAAATTAAGCTGCCAGGCTGCTTGGAACTCACTAGTTTTGTTATCTCACAAAACCAACACATTTGCATATATCTGTATATCTAGCCTTTAGCATTATAGCTCCACCTTTTTATGCTGAAGTTAAAGGAGCAACTTTGTTTTTTTATGTGAGGAACAGCAGCCGGTTAGAACAGAACTATTTTACATATTCAAAAGTATTAAAGGAACAATTACAAGAATGCTGTAATCCTGCGTTAGGAGATACAGAAATTAATTCAGACTATTTTTAGTACATATATTAATGTGTCATGTAGAATTCAGCCAAATAAATAAAATACAATTAAATAATATGGGCCCTTTAAGTTACAGTTGAATATCTGAAAGCCAGTGAACAGGCAATTGTTTAATGACAGTAAATGTCAGGACATTTTAAAAGACACTTTAAACTTGCAAACCATCTGTGGCACATGCTTGTTTGACAAAGTGAAATAGAGAAATAATTACTTGAATTTTCCATGTAGAACAAAAACTTTAGTATTTAGCCCATACCCTTATTATGGGCCTTATCTAGCACATTCTCAAATTGCACAAAAATTGTGTTGCTTAAAATAGACTACAGTTTCTCCCAGATTTCCATCGATGTCTGGAATTACTCATTTATAGCCATTTTTAAGCATTCTTTGGGGGTTTGGAGGTATGGGCGACTGTTTGAATGCTGCACCATGTCATGACAGACAAAAATCTCAACTATTAAACAGTGCAGAATCCCTCTTTAGTGTCCCTCATAAGTGGCTGAATATATATGTGAAGATGCAGCAACAGGGTCCAGTTCCTTTCAAACAGGCTGCCGTTCAATGCTGTGCTCATTAATATCTGGAAATGAAAAAGCTGTGAAAATATGTGCAATGAGTTGTATGCTTGCCTCATTCTCAATTCCATTGTTCATTTACAAGTTTTTTGTTAACTGTGTCTATAGCACAATTAGTGAGGACTAGGCTAAGTCCATGGCTAAGCAGAATATCAAGGAATAGTTGAGCATTTTTCAAACTTACTGACTACCACCAGCAAGCAATGGTTCCCTGTACTTGGACTGTTAGAGCTGCTGTTGGCTTAAGCACAGTCACAATAGAAACCAGTATGCTGTTGCTAATTTTTTCAATGTTTCATTTAAAAAACACACATTTCCAGGAGAAAATTCCACTGTAATTGTGTAGTTTTATTTTCATCCTAGAGGTATGTGGTAATGTATGATAGTTTGTTAACAGAAGTTAGCAGCACCACAGGGGCTTCAGTTAAAAGCAAATTCCAGTTAATCACCTCATTCTTTTGTTTTTCCTCTATGTACAGTGTAACATTGGCTGTGATTCAAAGTATGATACAAAGTTGCAGAGGTTTCAACATACTATTTAAAAATTGGAGAACTTATACATACGGCCTTTGGTTTTGCATCTTAGATTTAATTTATTGTCTGTGATCAGAACTAAGCATTTGGCTACATCCTATTCGAATTAAATAGACAGGGAGGGATGAGGCTTTTATTTTAGTGTGCATTTGATTTTTCTCAGTGATGTTCTAAGTGTTCTGATTTTTGCTGCTGACTTTATGAAATGGAAATTAATCTTGATCTCAGAATGAACTATTTTTTAAAGAAAAAAATGCTGAAGTACTTCTTTAAAGTGGAGATGAATAGGGTAGAGCAGAAGAGAAGGGCAGTATGGCTTCCTGCAGGTTTTCTTTGTGCTGGAATACAGCAAGCAGCTCCGGCTCCGTTTGTTGAAGTTTGTGATGCTGAGTGCTGTAGTCAGTACTGTCATTTCCTATCACAGCTCCAGTCGGCCAGGCACAGCCACAGAGTGGGCAGCGCTAGAGTTAAAAGTGTCATGGCCGATTTCGTTCTTTGTTGTTAATGTGGTGTCCTTTCCTGGCGTTTGCCCTCCTTCTCTAATCTAAAATCTCCTTGGGTTTTTGAGGTGTGTGTGTGCGCGTGCAATATATATATATATAATTATTAGGAAGTATGCGTTTTATGTTTATAAAAATGGATTTTATTTCTGCAGGTGACAAGTCATCCAGAGCCGGTGTCCCAGTCACTGAGTCTGCAGCAGCAGCAACCCCCCCAACCCCAATATAGCATCCCTGAGCGGGACAAACTCCCATTCTCTGACTTCGAAGATCTCAGTGCCTCGTTCCGCAGCCTTTACAAGTCTGTCTTTGAGCAGTCCTTTAACCAACAGGGTGAGTAAGCAGTTTCAGACATTTCACCAGCGGTATTACTAGTGACACTAGGGAAGGGAAATTACAGTTCCCTTCAAAATTATTGTAGCAGCAAGGCCAGTTAATTTGTTTTTGCATTGCACTGAAGGCATTTAGTTTTGCAGTGAAAAAATTTGAGATTTAAAAATACCCCCACTTCTGGATCTTCTGCATATCCTTTCCTTTTCACACATTGGCTTTTCCCATCACTTTGATAAAGATTAATATATGTCTCATCAGTCCAGTTAAACTTTGTTCAGGTCATTTTCTGGCTGCCTGATTCTAAACTGCTGTTTTGCATCTTGGGGTATGACCTCTATATTTCTATATTGCCCTGTGGAAATTGTCTGAGATGTTGTTTTTGGGGAATGAAACCTCATTTTCATCTTTTGATGAATATGTTTTCAGTGCATAGCAAAAACAAATGAGTAGGTTACAGTACCTTTGCATGTACAGTGACAAACAGAATATGATTACCTTTACTTGTAAAAAATTATCATAGGATCCTGCATTTTCAGATTTCCTCTCAAATCTGTATGCTTTGATTATTGTAGAAAATTGACTAAATGAACCACTGAATATAATGCAGTGTCAAAAGTGCAAGGGTTCTTGGATTGGTTCTAAGCCACTGTGGCCTGCCTCCTTTCTGGATAGAGTTTGAATGCTTTCTCTGTATCTGTGTGGGTTTCATCTGGATGCTCCAATTTCCTCCAACAGTCCAAAGATATGACCGTCAGTTGAACTGGGGTTGTTAATTTCCCCATAGGTGTGATTATGGGAGTCAGTGTTTTCTGATTTTGCTCTGTGGTGGACTGTTGACCTGGCCAGTGTGTTCCTTTGCCTTTCACCCTATACTCTCTGTATAAGGCTCCTGCATCCCCTATGAAATGTGCTTGTTAAAAAATGTTTCCTCTTTCAAACAGCAACTCAAAATACTAACACACTAGGTCTAGCCTTTCCACAGCGGTTTAGAAGTTGTTTTTTTTTGAAGAAAGCTTTTGTTTGTAATCAAACTGACTGATGTATAAAATACACATCAAGCACACGTTTGCGTGCGGTAAAGTCGCCCCAAAATCCCTCTCACCTTACTTTTACAGCAAATCAAATGTGCTCCATGTTAATGTTTTCAGAGTGGTCTCTCTCCTTTAACCTATCATCTATGTTTCATTAGTTGAAAGTTGTTACCTTTTTTTAATGTGCATAAAAGTGAAATCTCTTAGTCAGACATGCTTGAGCAATTAAAACACGCAAAATAAGCCAGCAAGAGGATTTCACACCCTGGTGCTGGAGACACTGAGCTAATTCACTGGCTTTGATAATAGGTAATGAGCTCACATTATTATTCAGAGGGGCTGCTGGCTAATTGCTTTCTGTACTTTCCCAGCTTGGACAATGGGCTTTCTCTAGCGATAAGAGATGCCCCTCTGTCACCCTGCCGATGAGTGTTCTCTGGCGATTGCGGCGGCATGGGCCCCAGAGCCGACTCTAAAAGCACTTCACTGAAATAGGTTTAGTGTGCCAACAGTGTGATGGACAGCAGCCTCTTAAGACCAGAAAGCTTGTGTATGTGTCTATGCTTTAGGGCCTGACCAATATGAAATATTACATGGGGACAATAATGCAATGCTGCTCAAGTTTCTCAAATGGAAGGTTTTGCTGTATTAATAACTACTGATATAAAATGTCATTAACAAAGATTGTCAGGTGCAAAGAAATAGAAACATTTTAATACATGTATTTATATTTTGAAATACATAAAAAAAATATAGTAAAATAAAATATTTTAATAGGTTTTCCCTGTTTTTGCCACCACTACCCTCTGTTTAATCACTGGAGCCCCTTTTTTCTATCCTGTGCAATTGAATCCTTGTATGCAAGTAGAGCAGTACCTTTTTCTGGGTAATTCATAGTGAGCTAATGGGATCATTGATGACACTGTGTGACTGGCACAAAAATTGAATAAAAATAAAAAATTAGGGGTGAAGGAAGATATGTTGACAGGAGTGCGACATTGAAAATGCAGCTAGATGAGATTCTGAAACTTCTACTGGAAGGGTCAGATGCAAAAATTGTTGAAGGATCAACAAGAAACTGTTTTAACACCAAATTACAAACAGACTACATGACCGTGACATGTTCTGCCTCCTGCATGCCTTCCCCAGGTGCCACACCTTGCTTAAAACAAATGATTGACTTATTTTAGAACTGTAGAAGCATATTGAAACTTGTTTGGGTTTTTGTCCATTTCTATAGGCAAAAGAATGTCATATGGTGTCAAATACATAAATGCAAGTGAAATTTAATAACAACTCAGTACAGTTTAAAGCAAGTATAATGATGCATGCATTTTTTATTGATTTTTTTAACCTTTATTTATCAAGGCAACACATGAACAGAATTTATTTGCAGGGATGGCTTGGTACATAGTTTCCGAGCTCAGTTTGAGGTGACTTAGTATGTTTTTGTTCGTTTTGCAGGCTTGATGAGCATGACTTCGGAGTCGTCCCAGCAGTCACACACCTCCTGCTCCTACCAGCACTCCCCCAGCAACACCATCAGCACACACCCCCACACCAACCAGAACAGCATCACCAATTCGCACCCCAACAGCATCCCCACCAGTGGCAGCCAGGTGCCCCTTACCCACCCTCACAACTCTTCACATGGACAGCACCTGCCCCAGCACGGCCCACATTCTCAGCACCCCCACGCCCAGCACAGCCAGCACCAACACACACCACATGGGCCACATGGCCAGCACGGGCAGCACCAGCCCCATAGCCAACACACTCAACATACCCAGCACACTCCTCACACCCAGCACTCTCAGCAGCCCCAACAGCACCAGAACCTCTCTCACCAGCCCCATCCAGCGCAGCAACAGATGCCCTGCAACACTGGTAAGAACATATTTATCCTAGCCACTTTATTAGAAACCCCTATATTGTAGCTCTTCTTTTTGGTCTGCTGTTGGATAATCGAACACATCTGCTGATGCTTCAAAGTCAGTCATTCTCTAGCCCTTTGTCAGCAAGCCATTTCTGATGTCAATATTGCTCTTGACTAGATGTATTTGAATTGTGCACCACTCTCAACCCAACACGAACACTGAGGAGTGAAAAATACCTCTAACACCGCTAAAATTTATTGTCACTGTGATTCTCAGAATGGTCCACCATCCGATTAATATCTGGTTGTTAATTTTATTGTGGGTTGTAGTCAGTGGCCAGACATATGAAGTGCATTTATGTGGTGTTTCTGATTAAATAGCCAATATATGTAGCTACACAGTAATAAGCTTAATAAAGTGGCAAATCTGTACATAACTAAAATGTTTGCATCAAAAAAGAACCTTTTTAAAAAAAATTTTATCACAAAAAGAGACACAGTCCCCAGAGTCAAGAATTAGGGATATGTGAGATACTTATGTTTTATTAAGATGTTTACTGTGTATGCCTGAATGGCACGTTTACTGATTTATCATATGTTTTATATAGAGATGCCTTATACACAGTACTGGAAACACCGGAAACCATATTGAGGCAAAGTTCCTAGAGAGTGTATTAGGATTCCAGATCTAAAAGACAAAAGCTTGATCTTAACTTGATGTATTTAAGTAAAGATAAATAATTCTTCCCCTCTATTTGTCGTCGTCTTTCTTATTTTCTGTTCTGTCTTGTCTTCTCTCTTTCTCCATCCCAAACACATGGGCTGCTCACTGACAGGCTGATTTATTCAGGCTTCTTTTAATAGTCATTTGTTTTAGATTAAAGGAATGTATGGCAGCTTAGGGGCTGTGGATAGTAAATCACCCACTGATTTATGTTCTTTGGTTTAATGAGAACAAAGCAAATACAGCAAATAATTTGCACACACTTAATACTAAGCACTTTTCTGCAGAGTTCTAGCTCCCCCTGCTGTTCAAATCAAATAATTTATTAGCTTCCAAGAAGCTTAACCAGTGATACTCCAGCTCAGTCCAGCTAATTCCTATCTGCAGCGTTAGCATTGAAAGTAATTTGGATGCCATTTGTGGGCTTAAATAAGAACATGACACATTCTGCTTTTTTGTGCAGAAGTGCACAGAAATGTGTTAATGTCACAGGAAATCAACTATATGTTACAGATGCTGCAGATAAGGATGGGCTTACAACACCGAAATATTCCTTTACGCTTCATAAGCCAGTTAAGATGCAAAGGGAGTGGTGTATGTAAATGATATTATTTTGCATTTTTCTGCAGGTTTGCCTAGCGACTGGTACCCAAACCTGGATGCACTGAAAGAAAGCTGTCGCATCGCAAGCAGCTACAACTGGGCAGATGTTGACCTCTCACCTTTTCAAGGTGCCTTTATTATGCTCCTCACATTCCTTCACTTAACATTTCAATTACATTTTGTTAGAGCTTTGGTTCAGCCAAAAATGTGATTTTCCCCCTTAAACTTACCACTAGAGCTAGGCAGATGTAGCTGGCATGTATTACAATTATAGCCATTTTGTCTAACACAAACCAGTCTTGGCTTAACTACAGTATCACCATCAACAAAGTATCATTTAAAGAAATTGTTAGTGTAAGGAAAATGGTGGCTTACAGCTACCATTGAATATCTTAGATACCAGTATACCAGGATACTGATTTATTTTGATGTTGCTATTCAGTTTTAGTGATAAGTTTTCTAAATAAAGCATATTATATTCATGGTATAATCCACATAACTTTTGCTTTCTGTCTCATTACCGTAAATAGTGCAGTCACTGATTTCAGCCTCAGAGGTACACGAATCGGCTTAAGATCTAAGGTGTAAGGATGATAAATTAAGGTAACTTAAGTTTAAGGGAGTATTGTACATATATTTTCCCCAAATAAATGTACTGAAGCCTTCACCCTGAGTTTCACCACAGTGACAGTTCAGTATCTTCAGTCTTGAGTCACCCCACTGCTTTGTCAGAAATCTTTATATATGTACTCTGTAAGTGCTCTCAAAAACTTTATTTTAGCTGACAATAAAAAAAAAAAAAAAAAAGGTTGAAAAGAATTACGCAGTGGAAAACAATCAGGAATCTTCTCAAATTTGAGATATTTTCGAAATCAATCCAAAAAGTTACAGGCAAGTTATAGTTATGCTATAAAAAGTTTTAAAAGATCAGAAGCAGGCTTGAAGGAGCAATTAAATGAAAAAAAACTTTGCCTTTTAAAAAAATAAATTAATAAAGGTTCATAGGGTTTTTCAGTTCTGCTCAAAAATTGCAA
The DNA here is from genome assembly GCA_017165825.1 of Hepsetus odoe. NCBI lineage: Eukaryota > Metazoa > Chordata > Actinopteri > Characiformes > Hepsetidae > Hepsetus > Hepsetus odoe. The sequence goes on along the minus strand of CM029393.1, from coordinate 1,140,091 downwards.
TGCAGTGATTAAATAGATATCACAGAGGAAAAAAAAACTTTATATATGTTTTACACATACTGTTGGTTGTGTGTATTATATATACACATAATCAAATCTTAGACTTTCAGTGATAGATCCCCAATAAAACATTACCTATTTTTTATTTATATATATATATATATATATATATATATATATATATATATATATATATATATATATATATATCCAACAGTATGTGTAAAACATTTGAAAATAGCTAAGTCTTTTTTTTTTTTTTTTTTTTTTCCTTTTTAATTGGTCACTGTAATAGAATTTGATCAACTGTTACATTTTTCACACCTCAGGTTCCCCCCCACGTTTATGCTTTTCTATTTTATTTTCTCTGTAGGATTGAGAGAGAGCATGCGGCAGGCAGAGCTGAATAACTGGTCTCTGGAGCCGACTCAAATTGCAGACCTCTGCTCCTCCATCAACCAGTTTTTTGCACGCACTGGCGTCATCCAGCCACAGGGGGCAGTGCAGTCACCAGTATGTCATGGTTCCATGCATCCTAACAAGCCCAGCCAGCACATAAGTACAGGTGATCACATGTTTACCTTTTCTGGGCTAATACAGCTATTAAGTAACAGACAAATCACCTTTTAGCAGTGTTGACTGCAAGCTGAAAAACTGCATCAAGAGACATGATTATGTAGCATGCCAATTTATATAGATGAAATTATACAAACTGGAAAGCCATCTATGGAAGCTATGTAGTTAAATTATGTGTGACAACGCAAGCAGTTATGCTTTTTGCACATCTGGCTCAAACGAAATGCAGAGAAATTTCTGTCGCCAAACATGTCTGCAAATGGGGGCATAGCAGAAAGATGTTTAAATGCAATTTTAGCTGAACCATTGCTTGAAGTTTAAATTGGACTCTCTAGACTAGTAACACATAATCTAATCTTAGACTTTCAGTTATAGATCCCCAATGAAACATGACCTAGACTAGGATTTGAGTCTGTCATAGAGGTTTGGTTAAGATTCTGAAAATAATATATATATATATATATATATATATATATATATATATATATATATATATATATATATATATATATGCATATATATATATGCTAATATATATAGTAATAATAATAATAATAATATAATATACAATACAGTAATAATAATATATATATATATATAATTATGTGTATTAATACTAATATTATATATTATATTATTGTTGTTATTATTACATTTATTATTACATTTATATTCCTTATTTCTGCTATATTTATATTTTACTCTACTTGTTATTTATATGTATAATTCATTTCCTTGGCCAAAAAAAAGTGTATATTGTAGATGTGTATATATATATGTATATATATATATATATATATATATATATATAATATATATATATATATATATATATATAGATATATATAGATAGGTAATTTATTATTTATTTATAGCTCCTCTTTTTCTCTCCTGTACTTGTTCCTTTTCTCTCTCTATATCTTTATATCTTTATATATTTTTTTCTTCTCTTTCTATACACCTGTCTTTTTTAAGAGCCCTGTAACGCCCAAATTTCCCATTCGTGGGATAATAAAAGATCACTCTACTCTACTCTACTCTACTAACAGACACTCATCACTTTATTGTTTTTCAGGAAACATGTATATGGACTCGAGACAGAGCATGTCCTCCATGATGGGTCCTCCAGGATATCCACATATGCCTCCAATGAGTAGCGCAGGTAACATCATGGCAGGTTACTGTCCTTCTAGCCTTTGTCATTTGCTCTTAGCATGATTACACACTTTAGTGGTATCTCTGCACATGTGTAAGATAAGTCATTTTTAGTGTGCTTGGGTGCCTTTGACACAGTACTTATTGTGTTTTACTGGATGATAATTCATTCTGGTCTTACTTTCATAAAAAAGGAATGGGGGAAAAATGAATGCGCAGTACGATGAAATTCATTATTAAAGCACTTTACAGAGTGTTTCATGGGTAGCATCAGTACCTATAACACTGACCAACTGCCTGTTTTATTGCAAAGAGAGCCTGATCAACCTTCTTATTTGTTGTTCAGTGTGAAATAAAACAGCACAATTATTTTTCAGTTGAACACCCCACTGTGAGCTTCTAAGCTAATAATTTTTTATTAGCTTAGAAGGGTTTTATAGTATTTGTGAATGTTGTGATACAGGTTCCTTTTTTTCCCCAAAAAATGTCCCTAATATAAAAATATTCACTACCACCTGCTTACTAGAATTCATTGAATTACATAAAGTCATCAACACTGGGAGAGTAAGGGCTAGGCTGCCCAATCACATCTTTTCCCACTCGCTGCTATTTACACACTGCTTTTACACAAGCTCACCAACCATTATGTGTAGCACTGTGCAGAGTGATTAGGGGAGAGGGTGAAAGCGAGGACAATTATCTTGTCTTGAACTTCGGGTTACAGGTTCTGATCACTTGATGAAGGGGCAAATTGTATAATTGGAGTCCCCAGTGCAGAATCTGTTTCTTTATTAAACCTCAAAGAGACAAATTATTGTTGTGTATATTGTGTGTCATGTCATGTATGAAGGCACTATGTAATGCTGTTCATTTTAGTTTTCTGGATTTAATATTTAGAAAAATAGAAAACAAAATTAAGTGTCCTAGTTAAATGTTATGTCATATTTTTAGCCAAAATACACTGGTCCAAACTCAAATAATCAGATGTATTAACATAAGAAAGCACCTTTAAGTTAGAGGACTTAAAAAACGGTATTAACTAATTTTTACCTTGTGTTTACCATTTATAAAGTTTTAATATTGTCAAACCTGAGTGCAATACTTGTTAGATTCTCTTGATTTAGATAGATCAGATTTACCTTGCATTGAAACTTTTGTGTGTATCCATATCTTCAGGCCATCATGCACAAATGAACCAGCAGCACATGATGTCTACTGGAAATTTCCAAATGCGTCGCATGCCTGCAGACGACATCCAGGACGACTTTGACTGGGACTCCATCGTCTAGCGTACGTCCCCAAGGAGAGAAGCCGTGCAGTAAAACGAGAAAGACGCATGGAGGAAGAGAGTGTATGTGCAAGAGGGGGAGGGAGAGAGTGAGAGGGCTAAACCCAAGCTGTCTGCACACCCCCAAGGCTGGAGACAGATTGGAACAGTGCGCTTCAAAAAAAAGAGCAGGTGTCATTTTTAATGAGCTGAAAGAGACTCCTGTTGTCATGGTGTTTTTAGGAAATGAAAAAAAAAAAAAGAAACAAAAAAGTTACTTTCAAGACAATCACATTTACGAGGACATGTTTAAGTGATTGCATTTTGTACTTGCCCGAAAGGACAAGCAAACTCATGTTCATGTTAAATGTAAAACCCCGTTCTTTGTGGCAAAACCCCTTTATTGTGTCCTAAACGACTGCCTCCTGCAGATCTGCTCTTAGGCCAAGCTCTTCCCTGCCCGTGAACTGTTGTGTGATTTATTTTTCTTTTACTGTATTTTATTTTATAATTTTATTTCACCTTTATTTCCTTTGGTGTGATATGTTTTGGCTTGTTCTCTCTCCTCTTGGCTCTCATTTGTCATGTGATTATTCCCGCTGAAAATGCAGGCCACTTTTCAGACAGGAGGCAAGCTTTTCAGGTGATGTCCCTCAGTTAGTATGACATGGTCATGTGACAGTGCCCGGCTCACTCCCTCTGCTGGCTCTGTATATCTCTTTGAATTCTGGTGCTCTATATGCCACCTGAGCCCTTACTCTGGGGGTTGCCTTCCAGGACATGGACTGAGCCTGATCTTGGACTAAAATTGCAGCACTGGCAGTGATTTTGTCATCAAAAATCCTATTTAGTCTTGGCTTAAGCTTAATCCAGGTCTTTGAAACCAGCCTAAGGCATCCATGTTCTCATGCACCTAAATCATGAATCAGTTCTCTGTGCTAGAAAACATTTAATCTGTTAATCGTTTAATGACAAGTATGGCTCATAAAACATTTGTAAATTTAACCACATTACCTGCAGTATTTGTACTTGTGTATCTATGCCGTCTACAATGTATCACACTCCTTGTCCCTAACGGTTTAAAAAAAAAATGGTGTGAAGTGGTGCATCAGGAATTAACATTGATTCAGATCTCATTTTTATTTTCTTTATTCTTACATTAATTTTTGTTTTACTGTCTACTCTTCATATCTGCATGTACACGCCTTGATTTTTTTTTATGATTGCAGTCTCACTATCTCCAGCTAACACTGTGTAATCTCCCATTTTTATCTATACAATGTTTTATGCTTTTTTTAAAAGCAAAGACTGTTATAAGGGGGCGATTGAAGAGATTTAAGAGTGTCCATCCATTGGGGGGGCATCAGCAGATGACCTGCTGAGAAGCTCTGTGCTGGCAAGTTTGGGGAAAAGATAAAAGTTGTGTTATGGCACATTTGCTTAATGGACCATGCGGTATGAGTCTTCTATATTTTATACCTCTGGACCAGCAAACATTTTGCTGTTTTATTCCTCCAACAAGTATTTGGCGAGAATACATCAGTGCAGTAATGTAATGTAGTGGAAATAGAACAACGCAAATACAACATTGCTTAGAAGATTTACATTAAGATATCTTTGCTTTAAACCGTTTATTGCCATATATGAAAACTGTCAAAAGTGATGGTTTTAGGATAGTAGCATTTCAGCTGTGGCTGGCAGAATCATAATAATGATGTAACTGGGAGTTGGTTGCTAACAAGCCATCTAATTTACAGATTGCAAAGTGACAACAGTTAATATCTTCTGATCCAGCCCAAGTCCAATGACACCTATGGTTTCATGTTTCATTGTTTTTTTTTCCAGTGCTATTATATAAACTGTTCAGAGGTCAGCACAGCCAAAGCAGTCATGTTATTCATCTATTATGCCGTTTCACCAAAGCTGAATTTGAAATGAGGCTTCCCTTGTAGGAATTTTTCTTTTTCTTTTTTTTTTTTTAGTCTTTGAAGTAAAACTCTAGTGAAATGTTAGCTGGAGTTAGTTAGCAAAAACACTGAAGGCACTTGGTCCCAAACCAAATTCATTTGTCAGACATTTTTCAGGAACAGTTGCCAGGTTAACAGTTGTGGTATGTGCTTGTGCAATATAGTTAATTTAGGGCTAATGATTATGATCACAATCATTTCTACCAATGAGCACAAATCTAACATTAGATTCTACATTAAAATGAAAAGTCCCATATTAGAGGTAGAGGCACGTGTCGGGTTTCAGGGTGTAAGTCAGGAAGAGTCATGGTTTGTGTACTTTAATGGTAAATACTGTAAATTTTAGAAGTTTCCTAAAATTGTTAACTTGAAAACAAGCCATAGTCTTGAACACCTTACCTTTAATATGACTCTGCCCCAGGTAATCAATTGCTTTTTAATTGAACATCCTTATTAGTGGCAGTGTAATTGCACATTATCATGGCTCCTTACCATGAGTTATCGTGATATCGACAATCATGTTATTGTATTTCAGTATTACCGAATCTACAAGTATTGATACTCACCTTCTTTTAAGCTACATTTCTTAAAGTCCATGGAATAATGAAGTGGATCCCATCCCTGGTTGAAGAATCATCCCTTTTCCCTACACTTTTTAGTGTTTTTCCTGCTCCCAAAACACCTGATTCCACTTAGCAGTTAATAGAAAAGCCTTTCTTAAGTTAAAGTTGATGTACAAGTGTGGTAAAGGACTGGGAGTACTTCAGAACATTCACTTTTACATTAATACCTGTGTATATTGTAGTCAATCATGCCCTACAACTGGTCTTTGTAAGGTTTTAGCGAATTAAGGATTAAGGCCGGGCTGATCATTTTGTCACTGACACAAATTTAAAGGAGCTTAAAACTGGTATTCTGGTAATATTGGTCACAACCTGTGTTTAATCAGTTCTCTACGCCGTGGTATCAGTATCACTTTTGAAGTGTCATTTTATCAAAAAATATAAAAATTGGAGTGATTGTAAATAAGCATCAGGATTATTACATTTTACAGCACCTTAGCGATAAACCTTATACTGTGGACAGACAGCACAATGTTACAGTTCATGTTTCTTAATGGCTTAGGGGTGAGCCGTAGAACAATATGCTATAGTTGCACCAGTCACGCATTTTCATTCCATAGATGCACCAGTTAAGCTTTTTTGAGCATACGTTTTGCAACTGTACAGTATCAAAATTCTTCATATATCATTTACAAAGAATTCTAGAAAACTCTCCCAAATGACATGGCTTTTTAAAGTTCCAGTCTTTTATTCAGAAACCATGAATGTCAGATTCAAACAATGCCTGGAGTCCAAAGAGCATAACTTATTTAGCATAATTGTAGAAATATTCAGTCCTCTTGAACTGAATGTAGTGGTGCACAGGACATGATGTGCTTAATAAAAAAACAAAACAAAAAAAAAAAGCATAAAACAAAAAGTGTTCATTGCCAAAAAGTGGCACTTTGTAAACCTCTTAAACATATGGAGATAAATATCTCGTATTGAGAACTAGTCTATCATGGTGTTATTTTTTTCCAAACTGCCCCCCCAGATTTCAAAAGATATAAGTAACCCTAATTAAACAGATTCATACCATTTAACAGTTTTGGTAAAAAAAAAAAATTAGAAATGCCTTCATTTGGTAACCTTTTTTCTCTTTAAATTTAACCTTTTTGTAGTGCAACATCTGGAGGCACACTTTGAAAGTGAAACTGATTCCTTAGTTCATGTTTTTTTTTTTTTTTTTTTGGACATGGTCCCAAAAGAAAGCTCAAAAAATGCTCACCAAGCAGGTGTTTACTATCTTTTTTTTCCTGTTTCATGCTGGACAGGTCAGAGACTTGTTCATTTAGTGTCCCCATTGACTGTTGGCTAGAATACCTGTGTCCATAATCATATTGTTTTTCAGCTCATCTTGTCTTTATTTTTTATTTTTTTTACAATGCAAGTGTGTATAGCTTACTTTTGACCCTTAAAGCTTCTTCTAGAAAGTGCTTTAAGCTGCTTTACTTGTCATTGGAGCACTTTGAAGACAAAGCAGAACTTAGAAGCACAACTGCAGTTGATGTTTGTCATGACAGTGAATGCCTGCCGTTAACTATTCCCCTCAAAATACATTCATTTGACATTGCACTGGTGAATATGTCCAGATATGCTGCCCGTAAAAGGACTGTTTTTGTATAATGTTGGGGGGGGGGTGCTATAGGCTGTGAACCTACATATTTAAAATTGATACATTTGGATAATAATTTAGGGTGAAAGTTTCGAGATGTCCAATAGCAGCAGATGTTGGGTCTTATTCACAAGTGATGAGAAAAGCTAGTTTGATGAACCAGGTTGAGGGAGTGTGTGAATACATTGCTAATGTATTAATTCGTTTTAAAAAAAGAATAATTTGTGTGAGTGTCGTGTGAAAGTTGTGATTGTTTAGAGATAATTCCATTTAAGAAAATGAGTGGAGATGCACCTGCCAGAGAGATTACTATTAAAGGGGCCTGATTGAGAAGCCTTGTTACATTTAAGGGAGAAAACTGCCAACAAGTTCTGGTATTTGAGGCCTATTTTATTCATTGTTGGTGTGGTGTTGTGCTTCTTGTAAATATATGTCTTTTCGATTGTCTTTTTTTTCCTCTGGGGTGGTGGGGGAGGGTCAAGGCAAGGGCTTCAGGTTCATCTATGAAAGAAGAGGGGGAAGCATACAGAGTATTTTGTTATTGTCCAATACAAGGGTGATACAGTATGTATATATCTATATTGTATATATGTGATGAAAATGCGTTGGCTTTTTTGTGTGACACTACCTTTTACCTGTACTATGGTTCAACATTAAATGTGTTAATGTTTATATTATATTTTGATCTTTTTCAGTTTGCTTTGTCTGTGTCGTTTCTTGTATTTGCTGTTTTTATTTTCCTTTTTTTGTTTGTTTGTTTTTTGGTTATTGCACGGTTTATTACTTTTGCTGTCCAATGAAATGACACAGCTACTCTTTGTATCGGTTTAGTGCTGTAACATAACTCTGAAGTGTCATTAGGATCGTCAAATACCACCCCCACCCCCATATGCATGAATGGCACTTAAAGAAATAAAATATGTTAACTTCACTGTGGAATGTTTGGTGTTCTGGGATTATTTCATCAACGCTACATGGCCAGAATGGCTACAAAACGAGTTGGCTATTTCATCCACATGCAGCTCATAGATACATAAAAGCAAGCATGTGGACAGTTTGTTGTCCTTTCAGTAGCGTGATTGCAAGGGTCATACTTTAAGACCTTTGAATGTGGCACTTTCATCGAGTATATTTCACAAAATAAATTCCTGTTAGAGCTGCCTATATCTGTAATTGCTGTTATTGTGCGAAGGGGTGCTAAAATCTATTTGGAATTTATCTGTAGTCACTTCCAGCACTCACAAATATCCACATTGCCTCTGTATGCAACTTTAACACAACAAAGGTTGTTTTTTTTAAAGGACCTTTTTGATTTACAGTTTTTTAATTGCACTAAATTGATTTTGATCTTCAAAAAATGTATTTAATACAAAAAACAGTAAAATTAACTTTTTCTAACAATCTTTTGATTTACTGAAGGACAAAAACATATAAACACCCAGGTGAAAAAGTAATTACCAACTCAACTTCGCTTTGAAGAAACATCTGCTCTTCTGGTAACTGGAGATAAGCCTTTGACATTGGCCACTTCTGAATCGAAGTTTTAATTTTTCTCTCTGATATTGATTGAATTCTTGCTACATAACCCAACTGCACTTGTGCACGTGGTTACTTACTGATGACTACTTATTCTCCTTTAAGTGAAAGAGACTATTTGTCATTGTGAAACACAACAAAAAGCAACCTCTGCATTTCACCCATACATATACAGTATTTCATAAAAGTGAGTACACCCCTCACATTTTTTTTTTATATCTTTTCATGGGACCACACTGAAGATATGAAACTTTGATACAATATAAAGTAGTCAGTGTGTACAGCTTGTATAACAGTGTAAATTTGCTGTCCCCTCAAAATAACTCAACACACAGCCGTTTATGTCTAAACCACTGGCAACAAAAGTAAATACACCCCTAAGTGAAAAATGTCCACATTGTACCCAATTAGCCATTTTCCCTCCCCGGTGTCATGTGACTCATTGGTGTTAAAAGGTTTCAGGTGTGAATGGGGAGCAGGTGTGTTAAATTTGGTGTTATCGCTCTCACACTCTCATACTGGTCACTGGAAGTTCAACATGGCACCTCATGGTAAAGACCTCTCTGAGGATCTGAAAAAAGATTTGTTGTGACCTAGGCTATAAGAAGAACTTACTTCCAATTTACTGCCAACTCCTTGAAACTGAGCTGCAGCACGGTGGCCAAGACCATACAGTGGTTTAACAGGACAGGTTCCACTCAGAACAGGCCTCGCCATGTTCAACCAAAGAAGTTGAATGCACGTGCTCAGCATCATATCCAGAGGTTGTCTTTTGAAAATGGACGTATCAGTGCTGCCAGCATTGCTGCAGAGGTTGAAGGGGTGGGGGTTCAGCCTGTCAGTGCTCACACCATACACTGCACACTGCATCAAATTGGTCTGCATGGCTGTCGTCCCAGAAGGAAGCCTCTACTAAAGATGATGCACAAGAAAGCCCAAAAACATTTTGCTGAAGACAAGCAGAGTAAGGACATGGTTTACTGGATTACTGTGGTCTGATGAGACCAAGATGAACTTATTTGGTTCAGATTTTGTCAAGCGTGTGTGGTGGCAACCAGGTAAGGAGTACAAATATAAGTGTGTCTTACCTACAGTCAAGCATGGTGGTGGGAGTGCCATGGTTTGGAGCTACATGAGTGCTGCCGGCACTGGGAAGCGACGGGTCCTTGAGGGAACCATGAATGCCAACATGATCAGTATGATCCCCTCCCTTTGGAAACTGGGCTGCAGGGTAGTATTCCAACATGATACCCCAAACACATCTCCAAGACGACCACTGCTTGCTAAAGAAACTGATGGAGAAGGTGCTGGACTGGCCAAGCATGTTTCCAGACCTAAACCCTATTGAGCATCTGTGGGGAATCCTCAAACGGAAGGTGGTGGAGCGCAAGGTCTCTAACATCCACCAGCTCCATGATGTCGTCTTAGAGGAGTGGAAAAGGATTCCAGTGACAACCTGTGAAGCTCTAGTGAACTCCATGCCCAAGGCAGGGCAGTTAAGGCAGGGCTGGAAAATAATGGTGGCCGCTCAAAATATTGACACTTTGGGTACAATATGGTCATTTTTCACTTAGGGGTATATTCACTTTTGTTGCCAGTGGTTTAGACATAAATGGCTGTGTGTTGAGTTATTTTGAGGGGACAGCAAATTTACACTGTTATACAAGCTGTACACACTGACTACTTTATATTGTATCAAATTGTCATATCTTCAGTGTTGTCCCATGAAAAGATATAATAAAATATTTACAAAATGTGAGGGATCTACTGATCTGGGCTTCAAACCCACAACCTTACAGTCATGTCCCTAATCACTAGGCAATCGCTGCTCATTTAATACAGTCTGATAATTATGGCATGTCACCCAGAACAAAGCATTCCCACACCATGAGACTATCACCACCAATTTTGACTTTGCCCATGACATTCTTATTGTAGAACAATGTATTAGCATTATACCTTTTGAAATGGGACACAGTTTCACTTATTTTACTCAGTTCAGCAAGCAGTATAACATCATAACAATCCCAGAAATTTGGGGGATCATTAATGTGTTTTTGTTGTAGCAGTGGTCACATAGCAGTGGTTTTTCCCTTGCCATGCTCTAGTTGTAAGTTCTTTGAATTTTTTTAGTAAGTTGTCTAACTCTTGGGAAAATTTCCATGTCCCATGCTTTCTACATTTGGTGATGATAAATTAAAAATTCAACTTATCAGTTGAAATCACTTGCACCAGCCTCATCACGCTTTGGAAAGGGGTGGGGGGGGGTTACAAGTGTGCATTAGAGGTCTAGTCATAATGAAAGTTCACCTACTGCTTCCTCTTCCTCATTTAGGTTCCTTTTTTGCTTGAGCACCAAAACAAGCTATAAAATAAGCTTATAATAAGAAATAAGCAATAGCTTTCAGCACTGGCAGTATTAAGCCATGTGCCTACTTTATTTCAGGTGTTTCTTATTGCTGCTCATTTGTTTTAAGATATGTCATTTTATGTACATAAATATATATTCATAATGGTCCTTGGTGTAAATTTAAGTCCAGATCAAGTGCATAATCCAAATCACTGCTCTCAGGGAGCAGTGACGGGGACGGTACCTTGCTCAAGGGTACCTCGGGGCAACCTACAGGTGAGGAAATAGTACCCAAAATCTTCCGATCCAGGGCCAGCTGCCTAACCACTAGGCCACCACTGCACCATAATGTCTCAACCCTAGCAAGACATCTAAAAGTTTGTTTCTTTTCCAAAAAAAAAACAAAAAAGCTTGTTGGCCCTCCCATTGCAAAACCATAGGCATAAAAAGAGTAAGCCTCTATTACCCACATAATTAAATGTTTTTCAAAATGTCAGTCAGTCATTCATTCATTTTCAGCCGCTTATCCCAAACGGGGTCACGGGGGAGTGCTGGAGTCCATCCCAGCTCACACAGGGCGAAGGACAGGGGGGGACACACCCCTGGACAGGTTGCCAGCCCATCGCAGAGAGGAGCGTGACAGGGACGGCACCTTGCTCAAGGATACCTCAAGGCACCTCAGGGCAACCTATCGGGAAGGGGTTCAAACCCCCAATCATCCGATCATGCGGCCAACGCCCTAACCACTAGGCCACCACTACCCCGTTTTTCAAAATGTAATATGAGTTTATAGATCCCTGTTGGCAAAACACAGTACCAACACTGGGCGGAGGAATACATCTCCAACCCCACTACACACAGGGAAACCATGCAAACGCCACACAGAAAGGACCCAGGTAGTTGAACTTTTTTTAAGGGTGAGGCAACAGCACTCATTTTTGTACCAACATCTGCAGGTTTTCTGAAATATAAAACAATTAGAAAATGCTCAATGTCCTGTCTACCTTATATTATTATATTTTTTTATTAGATATTTTACTTAGGGCATATTTAATTCAGATTAAAGAGGATGTATGAAAGACATCGACTGAAGCCATTTATGCTAGTAAGAAATTGTGGTTAGAGTGCATCTGCAGAATTTGCATCAGAGGAATTGGTTTCTGAAACTGCCGCTGATGTTAATCCAGAGAAACATGCCTTAGATTTCTCTGTTTAATCTGCTTGAGAAATACTCTCCACTAATTTAGGAAACAGGCATACAAGATATACCTTTTGCAGCTGGTATAGAGTTGACTGCTGTGTATCAGAGTGTATCAGAAGCTGCACTTGACACTGCCAGAGAAGAACCTGTATTTATTGTCCCAATGGATGTTGACCAAGTAGAGGGCCATCCTTCAGAACTGGAAAATGTTGCATGACTTAAAGGAACTGTCTTTATTTGTTCTGGAAGTTTAGAAAAATTTTCAAGATTTTTAAACCAGAAGCTGTACCTGGAGTTAACCAAGTAGAAATAGTACATTTCAGTTCTGGATTACTCTTTCCAGCTGAGTTACAGAGGAAGAAGCATTTGTAGCAATAGAACTAGCATCAACTGCATCAGCTGAAGAACCAATTCTTGCAGAGCAGTCAACAGAGAAAGGTCTCACAGCCCTGCAAGATACAGCAGCAAGATAAAATACACATACTGGTACAGTAGAAGCAACTTCAGGAGAAATTCCTCAAGAAGAATAAATGTGTTTTGTTCCTTTTTTGAATAAGTTCATCCCAAATGATACAGAAATAGATCTTTCTGAAGGAGCAACTCGTTCTGCAGTTCTTGAAAGTGCAGATGAGGAAATTAACAAAGAAGAAAGGGTCTTTACTGCCCCCGTTGGAATTTCTAGAGGGGAAGTTTTGAAAACCTGATTGTTGAGGAAACTGAAACTGGGGTGGGGGTTGAAATTGTCAAAAAAAAAAACCCCAAAAAAACAAAACAAAACAAACCTGAAGAAAGTTCTATAGAAGTCAGCCTGGAAAATCCCACAGAAGTATCATTTCTCCCAAAAGGAGAAGAACTTGCCTAAACAAATCACTGAACCTGTACAAGCCTGCAAGTGCACTGATGTTTAGTGGCCTCTGAAGTCTAAGAAGCAGGATTTTCAAGTTGCAGGACCTTGTGATAATGTAGATGATACTGATGGGTTCACAACACAGTTTTTCACAAAAGAGAGAAGAAAACTTTAAATCATTAGCAATGAATCAACTACAATCTAGTAATGTGCAGAACAGTGTCTGACAGCATTTCATTTTGTGATTTATTCTTATAATATGGTTGACATCAAAAGGAGTGCTCATTTGGCAGAATCATTTTTCAATGAGTTTTTAAATAATAGTGGCTAGAATAGTGTTTTTTTGTTGAAGGAAGTGTGAGTAGAGGACTATTCTTGGGGGCAGGTTTTTTCATATTTCTGACACTTATCCTAGAGGAGATAATACTAATAGAGATCTTTAGCAGTTTTTAGTATTGCTACTCTTCATCATAATTCTTTAGTCAGTCCTATGTTGCTTTGGCCATGCTTATTAATGTAGCATATTAATATTGTTATGTCTCATAACATATTGTATGTATTGTTATGTTTCGATAAAGAAAACATGCAGCAGCAGTAACTCACTTCTGGCTCATTATAATCCAGATTTTTAATAACAAACAAACCTCTTGTTACTGAATGAGATATTTATTTATGGTCTTTTTAAAATATAATATTAAACATTCACTTTCTTAGAAAACAACAAAATAATTATAATTGTATTATAAGTAACCTGATCATAGGTGTGTCAGACAACGTTCTGCAATCTCATTTGCCAAAATAGTAAACACTATACTTATCATTTAATGATTTATGGGAGACAAACAGAGCAAGAAAACCTGAGAAACCTCAAATATAGAATTGCGTGATGTTCCTGGAAGAAATCCAGTAAACCCTCTTCAGCTCATTCTATTGCTTTTCTAATTGGTTTAGGTTGTATGAATGGAATGGCCATATAAACGCTACATTTTGTCATCACTCGACCATTTCGATATGGATCTTGATGTATGCTTTGGATCAGTGTAAAGATCCAACTATAACCCAGTGGAAGTGTCCCCCCTCCATTCCTCTCCAAGCAGTTTCATTACGCCTGTTTATTTAAAACGTCACAATGGTTTTATAATCATGATTTCCATATTGTTTAATATATCATATTATTTATATTCTCAAGTACATTCAAGTATACTCTCCAGTCTTCCCAGTGTTGCTGCATAAGGGAATTTAGTGTCACCTCATATTTATACATTTACATTTACACTTACAACATTTAGCAGATCACTGCTTCATAGTAAATATATGCTTTTCATTCCTACCACAACTGTCAATCAACACTTTGCCAGCTAAGTAACCTACTTTACAAACCCTGACAGTGAACAAGTCAAATTAGTTAATGTCAACACAAACATAAGCCTCAAAAGCTAGTGGGTAAGTGTATGGTGTGTGAATAATTGAGAATGACAGATGTTTTTATATGTAAAATCATGGAACCATGGAGCCACCAGAGGTGACACAAATTAGCTCAGCAAGCATAAATGGCAGAGGTGCCAAAGTCACTCTTCACATCTGTTCATCAAGAGTCTGATCAAGACAGCTCTACAGCTGAGCAGTGTCCCCACTATATCCTGGGATTGGCCAAATGTGTAACACCGAAAGAGATGAATGAACAGATTTGATTGCAAACAGCATATTTCCTTTGCTAATCAATCGGTCAAAAGCATTGGACTGGAAAAATGCAAGAAATCTAGGAACCTCAAGATATGAGACTATTATAATCAAATGGCTATTGACATCTAAATTACAGATTATATTAATCCACACATCCTGCAGCTGGCAAATCTAATTTTGGTAACGTTCATCAGTGTTTTCTTAGGCTGTTTAATAACTCTGCATTGACTCTTGTGTTTGAATGAAAAGAATCATGTTGTACATGAAGCAGACTCATGTCTGCAAGCAACAGGGACCTCCAGTGGCCACCAGGTGTAATCACACTACAGCAAGTGAATTGTTTTGGACACGAGTTGGAAGTTAATGTTACTGATAAATATATTTGTCATGAATAGTTTTACTTGTTTACTAGTCTTACTCGTTTATTGGTCTAGCAATACACTTATGTCCTTATTGTTTATTTATATACATCTTTCATTTTTGAAATTAAATTAATTATGAGTACAATTATTGTTTTGTTATAGTTCAAGCGTAAAAGATGTTTGAAGCTTTTGGAAACAAGCCATCTTTTTTCTTCATTTAAGCAAAAAGCTACTAAGAACCTGCTATCAGAATGGAGACTAAAAAGAGTTCCTCACATGTATCTGATGTGCTCTGTTGCTTTTCTCATTGTTTGTTCGTTCATTTTTAAGGGAAACTTTGTAAAAAAAACTTTGATGCAACATCAAATTAATTGTTTAAATATAAAACAGAACAGGTTGTTTCTGTAAAAACATTCTCAAAAAAACAAAAACAATAAAAAAAAAACCTCTTTGGACTTTTACCCTTAGCTGGTAAACATCAAGTATCATATTTTACTACAGTTATTTCAGTTATCATGCTAACCCAGCCACTAGGCATGCACAAGTCAGTGTATTTCTTCGTGCCGGTCCCAAGCCCAGATAAATGGTCACATCAGGAAGGGCATCCGGTGTGAAACTTTTGCCAAATCAATAAGCAGACAACGAAACAGAGTTCCATACCGAATCGGTCGAGGCCCGGGTTAACAATGACCACCACCAGTGTTGTTAGCCTACAGGGTGTTGGTGGAAATTGGTCTACCATTGGCCAAAGGAGAAGAAGAAGGAGAGGAGAGTGGAAGTGAGGGTAGGGACTTTGAATGTTGGCAGCATGACTGGTAAAGGTAGAGAATTAGCTGATATGATGGAGAGAAGGAAGGTTGACATTTTGTGTGTGCAAGAGACTAGATGGAAGGGTAGTAAGGCCAGGTGTATTGGAGGGGGGTTTAAACTGTTCTACCATGGTGTGGATAGAAGGAGGAATGGAGTAGGTGTTATCCTGAAGGAAGAGTATGTGGAGAGTGTTTTGGAAGTGAAGAGGGTGATGAGTTTGAAGCTGGAAGTTGAAGGTGTGATAATGAATATTGTTAGTGCTTACGCTGCACAAGTTGGTTGTGAGATGGAAGAGAAAGAAGAATTCTGGAGTGAGATAGATGAAGTGATAGAGAGTGTACCCAGGGGAGAGAGAGTGATGATTGGTGCAGATTTTAATGGTCATGTTGGTGAAGGGAACAGAGGTGATGAGGAGGTGACGGGTAGGTATGGTGTCAAGGAGAGGAATGCTGAAGGTCAGATGGTTGTAGATTTTGCGAAAAGGATGGAAATGGATGTAGTTAATACTTATTTTAAGAAGAGGGAGGAGCACAGGGTGACGTATAAGAGTGGAGGAAGATGCTCACAGGTGGATTATATTCTTTGCAGGAGGGTCAGTTTGAAAGAGATCAGAGACTGCAAAGTAGTGACAGGGGAGAGTGTAGCTAAACAGCATAGGATGGTGGTCTGTAGGATGACCGTGGAGGTCAAGAAGAGGAGGAAAGTGAGGGCAGAGTCGAGGATCAAGTGGTGGAAGCTGAAGGAGGAGGACTGTAAGGTGGAATTCAGGCAGGAGTTAACACGGGCACTGGGAGGTGTTGAAGAGCTACCAGATTGCTGGGAAACTACTGCAGAAGTGATCAGGCAGACGGCTAGAAATGTACTTGGTGTGACATCTGGAAGGAAGAAGGAGGATAAGGAAACCTGGTGGTGGAACCAAGAAGTCCAGGAGTGTATTCAAAAGAAGAGAGAGGCAAAGAAGACATGGGACATACAGAGAGATGAAGAAAGTAGACAGGTGTACAAGGAGATGAACTGCAGGGCAAAGAAAGCAGTGGTGAAAGCCAAAGATAAGGTGTTTGGTGAATTGTATGAGAGGTTGGACAGTAAAGAGGGAGAAAAGGACCTTTACCGATTGGCTAGACAGAGAGACAGATCTGGGAAAGATGTGCTACAGGTCAGGGCGATTAAAGATAGAAATGGTAACGTACTCACAGGTGAACAGAGCGTGTTGAGCAGATGGAAGGAATACTTTGAGGAGCTGATGAATGAAGAAAATGAGAGAGAGAGAAGACTGGATGA
>CM029393.1:951353-1112848 GCA_017165825.1 Hepsetus odoe | reverse complement strand
AAAAAAAAAAAAAAAAAAAAAAAAAAGCCCCTTCTTGTCTCAGTGCGGCCAGAGGAGCAGGTAAGTGTGGAGCAGAGAGAAGCGCGTTGACTTTCGCCGTAATTTGGAGGCAGCGAGCAGAAAGCCTTCAGTCTGTCTTTACAAAGCCGAGCTCCACTGAGCTGCACTCAGCAGAGCAGGACAACAATAAACACCTGCGTCCTGCCAGCGCTCAGCGATGTGGGCTAAATCCTGCAAAAAAGAGGAAAAAAACTCGCACCACCAAAAAACTTTTCTTCATCTCAGATTTCCGAGGTCAGAGGTGTGAAGCCTAAACGCTGCTGTGGGGAAAAAAGGGTTTTATTATAGTGAGGATAAACACAGACAGCGCTGTGGACACTGTCCGTCCGTCCGTCCGTCCGTCCACGAGCAGGTGTGTGTGTGTGTGTGTTTTGTGGGATTAGCCTGGTGTTTCCTGAAAACCCTTTCAGCCTTCAGAAGCAAACCGCGTCTGCAGCTTGTGAGCGAAACTATTTTGTCTTGGGTTTTAATTTGGGGACACATTTTAGCTGAACTGAGCACATTTAGACACACATCTTCATCCCAGCCCCTAATTATGGGCGCGAGTGTGGAGCTGTGCTTTAACCCAGTTAGCCAGGCTGAGTGTTGCTTTTCACACTTGCTGCTCCTTTCTTTGTCCAGCCTGGCAGTTTCTCATCATTAGAATGGGGGAAAGTCTGTTTTTCACCAATATATATGTTATAATCTGTTATGTGTCCATCATTCCTGGGTTCCTTCTCTAAGGGAGAATGATGCAGTATTGGTGTTAAATGGAAAGTTCTGGCAGCTTTGTGGGTTCATCCACTAATGGCAGTAAACTGGGACATTTTAGACTTTTGTAGCTGTAGACTATTCGTGCATCTACATTTCAAGGTGTGTATATCGAAGGTTTTCTTTGCTTAATGATTTAAAAAAAGGGACAAAGGCCAAGGCCAGAGATGATCTGCTGTTCATCTGAGCATCAACCCTGTAACTGCTTCTTAATCCTGCACCTGAGAAATCCAATGGCTTATCTTTATTTCATGAGTAATTAATGCATATATTGGCCATTTAAACCAAGTTCATCATTTATGCAACGCCTTCACTTCACTCTTTTTAGCAGGAGAACGGCTTTTATGAACGTTGTCGCTGTAGGAAAGCAGAATTATAAGTGTGAATGTGGCTATGTTGTATCTGAGTGATGGTAAATGTCGGTCCATATTAAAGGAACATTTTATTTAAAAAAGAAACTGAATGTACAGTTTCTATCCTAGTGAATTAACAAAGGCATGATTGCAGTTCGCTTCTGTAGTTGTGCAGCTGATGTAGCTAATAAGTGAGGGACAATAATGTCACCCAAATCATTACACTTAATTCAACGCTTCACGAAACATAGCCTAGCTCTGTGTATGCATTGTGCAGGCGTTAACACTGACACCAACAAGTTATAATCCAGGAAAATAAGATCATAGACAAGTGGATTAAAGCATTTTATTAGTGTGGAAAGTGACATACACTTTTGAATCTGGTAACGTTTTGTTCTTCAGTTGTCTGTGTGTGTGAGTGTGTATAAAAGCAGCAGCAGCTGTCTTTGACCTCCAGACTTGCGTAACATCATCTTATCGGAGTGTCTCTGTGTGTCATGCTGTCTGCACAATTTTCTTGTATTCCCTTTAGCAGCCATCCAGTGCTGATGACAGTTTTGCTGCTCTTCAGCAGACTTGTCCTTTCCACTAGCGGAAAATATCTTGGCAGTTCATGAATATTAGAGTAATAAGCCAGCGTTTTTCAAACAAACTGCTATCCACTGGACCTGTCGCCTATGGTGGATCTTCACAGGCAACAATTTTGACATGTGTTTTTGTCTTTAGTAAAGATCACAAATGTTGACTCAAAACAGATTAGAAATGAAACCAGTGGGTAGGTGCTGACACTAATTAGTATGTCTGAGGCAGTGTTATTTCTGTAAGGAAAATCCAAGTGTTGCGCGGTTTTTTCAGATGCAGCAGATATTTGGAAAGTTTTTACTGATATGACTCTCTGTATTCCATCTTCTATAAAAGGTGAACCAACTCAATGAACAAACTTTAAAGTACCCATCCATACAATAACTAGGCCGCTTACACTAATCAGGGTCCCAAATGGTCCTGGAGCCATTAAGATCTGACAAAACATTTGTGTTTAACTGTATAGTTGTCACACTATAGTTTGTTTTGCAGAAGGGATGAAGACAAATTGTACTAAACAAAATGAAACATCATAGATGCATTAAGCAGTGAAATACTAGGAAAATGTTGCTGGATGAGCATTTTCCTTTTGGGTTGCCAAGCTTGAAACAGTTTGCACCATATTAAGAAAGCTGAACGCATGCACTATGCTCCTTTTGGGGAAAAATAATATTACCATTCATCAATTTGGTAAAATGGTATGCGTAGAAGTTGTTTGCTATGCTGCTCCAATGTTAATAAAGCATATGTGAACAACCACCAGTAGTGCCCTAGTGGCAAGGGATTAGAAGGTTGTGGGTTAGAATCTTGTACCAGTAGGTCGCCCTGTTGCACCCTTGAGCAAGGTACTGTCGCTGCTCCACGGGCACTGGCTATGACTGTCCCCTACTGCACACTGTGTATGTGTTAAATGCAGAGGAAGCTTTTTGTTGTGGTTCACTGAGGGCTGTGCTGTGTTTTACAATTGCCACTTTCGCAAATAACATGCAGTTTAGAGCCGCCTTACTGTTGCATCATTCTTCTCATGGGGATAGCATGTGCTAAATGGGTAACAGCAGTAAAGACATTATTTCTTTTGGTTAGTATGACTCAGTAAAGCAGTGACCCAGTACATTCTGACAAACAGCCACATACAGCACAATAACAGTACTGTGTGGGTGCATGGAAGATTATTTCATCTCTGAACTCCTGGCATTGAGCTGGCATTAAGTACAATGAGCTGCCCTTTTGGTTAGTATGTCTTGGATTTCCTAGATATTTTGAATCTGAATCTCAGATATAAACAATGAAATGTACTCTATTTATAGCTAGTGTAAAAAGATATTCCCAATAATTTTCTGACCATGATCATTTTCTCAGTGTGGCTACTAAAAAGAATTGGCTGATTCACATGATCCATTACATATAATTCATTATGATGAAAATAATCTGCCGGCCAAGAAACTGCATTATAAAGAACAGATGTATTTTCAAAGAAACTTAGATATACGTTTCATATGAACTTTGTAATTCCATGTTTGTAAACATTTCATGATGAATGTTTAGAATATAAACATAATGGTCCAACGTGATCTTTTTATATAGGTGTATATTCACGTTTTGAAGATATGTAATCATTAATGGATTCTTCTAGATTTTAGAGTTTATTAGAAGACATTAGAATAGTTTGAGTATATTTAGAAGATATATCACAGTTTATGATTAAAGATATATCACAATTTGATTATTTTGTCTCATGCCACTCTAAATTTGATCCAAAGCTACAGTATGTGCAGTTATTAGGCAAGTGTGAATTTTGATCATTTCCTCATTTTTATGCATATACTCCACTTCCAAGCTGTATAAACTTGAGTGCTAATTGCATTTATGTATTTCAGGTGATGTGTATTTGTGTAATGAGGGAGGGTGTGGCCTAAAGGGATCAACATCCTGTACTAAGGTGTGCATAATTATTGAGTAGCTCCTTATCCTAAGGCAAAATGGGCCAAAAAAGAAAAATAACTGACTCTGGAAAGTCAGAAATGGTAAAAAGCACTATTGAAATTGCTAAGATATTGGGGCATGATCACAGAACCATCAAACAGTTAGTTACAAATAGTCAACAGGGTTGCAAGAAAAAAGATGCAAAATGAAGATTCAGTGTGAAGCCAGGAACCCATTATCCTCCAGTGCTGTCATATTCCAGAACTGTACCCTGCCTGGAGTGTCCAGAAGTGTTCAGTACTCAGAGACATGGCCAAGGTAAGGGAGGCTGAAACCCAACCATCACTAAAAAAGACACAAGTTAAAACATCAAGACAGGGCCAAGAAATATCTCGAGACAGATTTATCAAAGATTTCATGGGCTGATGAGAAGAGAGTGACTCTGGACCAGACGCATGGGCCCATGGCTGGATCAGTAACTGGCACACAGCTCCACTTTGACTCAGATGCCTGCAAGGTGGAGGTGGGGTACTGGTGTGGGCTGGTATTATTAAAGAACCAAACTTTTTCGGGTTGAAGATGTACTCAAAATCAACCCCCAAACTGCTGTCAGTTCTTAGAAGACATTTTCTTCAAGCTGTGGTTCAGTAAAAAGTCTGCATCTTTCCAGAAGACCATTTTTATGCAATGCATAATTTATACAATGCTGCACCTCATGCATAAAAGTACTCCACTGCGTGGCTACCCAGTAAAGCCTTTAAAGATGAAGGAATAATGACATGGCACTGTTTCTCACCTGACCTAAAGCCTATTGAGAACTTGCAGGCTCTTCTTAATGGGGACATTTATGGGGAAGGAAAGCTGAACACCTCTCTAAACAGTGTCTGGGAGGCTGTGGTTGTTGCTGCATAAAAAGTTGATGGAAAGCTTTTGACTGTTATTGAAGGGAAGGGAGGGAAGCGGTGGCCTAGTGGTAAAGGCGTTGGCCGCATGATCAGGGGTTCGAACCCCTTCCCAATAGGTTGCCCTGAGGTACCCTTGAGCAAGGTGCCGTCCCCATCACGCTCCTCCCTGCGATGGGCTGGCGACCTGTCCGTCGTGTGAGCTGGGATGGACTCCAGCACTCCCCCGCGACCCCACTTGGGACAAGCGGCTGAAAATGACTGACTGAAGGGAAGGGTGGCTTTATTGGCCAGTTTTTTTTTTAAATAGAAATGTTTATTTGCAAATTTTTAGTTGTTTGTTTATTTTGTTATTATTATGTTTATCTGTTTGTTGTTTATTCTCACTTTAACAGATGAAAATAAAGTGAAATGGGAAAATTTTGTTTTTTCATTTAGTTCCATAATAATTCTCCACACTAATAGTTGTCTAATAATTGTGCGCACATATGTATTCCCTTGAGAGTTCACACTCACATTTCCTTTGTAAAACATTCAGGTTTCAGGATTATTAACATTTTGGATTGACTGAGAGCACTGTATTTGTTCCATATTAAAATTACTGGTAATCCTTAAAATACTCACTTGCCTAATAACTGTGCACACACAGTACAAATGGGTTGTCTATAGTGTGTGTGAGAGTGAGAGAGTGTGAGTCACATCTAACACATTACAGATGTTCATGTACACAGATGGGATTTAGCTTAGTCTATGGTCAGACTCTGGGGTAATGATAGAAGATGTGTAATGACTGTAATACTCTTGGTAATAGCTGTTGTGACGGGGAGTGTCTCTGTAGTAATGAGCAGCATCTGCTGTTTTTCTACGTGATCCACTTTTGCTTTGGTCAGCGCACCTTAGCTCATTATCTTTAGACATGAAAACACCTGGGGAAAGTTTTGCCAAGCAAAGACTCCCGGTTATGTGGGAACTTTATTTCAAAGGGCCAGTAGGATGTCTATTTACTCTAATCTTTCTAGTCAGATCTTTGACCTTATTGTCTAGGAGAGTAAACGTTCTGTATTAGATGTCCTGTGTTAGTTTTTTGTTCTTAGTGTGCTGCTACAAAAGAAAAGAAAATGGATGTACTAAATGCACTGAGCGAAGTGAGCCCTTCTGTTGGTGTATGGGGAAAAAAAGTTGTGTCCTAAAGCTCAGACATGTTTAATTTTTCATAATTCTAAAAAGAAACGGACTAATTTAGCTCTGTAACTAACAAGTTATGTGCCTAAAATCTCAAAAGGGATTGTGTATTTAGAGTAGGGCTGACCTGAACAATTATATCAGATATTATATCACACATTGGTGCTCTAAACAAGTAGTAATGCTCTTTCTCATTGTCTTATTCTTTCAAAATATATATATATATTTTTAGAGGACATACCACAGTATTATGACATAAGGACATTAATTCTAAGGTCATTTTGAGATGTAAAGCCGAATGGCAGTCTTACAAGGGGGTTTTTCAAATTAATCAAAGGTATTTGATTGTTTTTAAATGTCTGAATGTTTAATCTTGGTAACACATTAATCTAGTTTTACACTGGGGACTGCCATAGATAATATCCATATACTCCACTGTAACTTCATATACTCATATAAGCTTCCAAAAATGGCTCTGAACACTATAAAGCATTAAAATCTATTAATTGTATCAAATGATAAAAAGAAAACAGTTTAACAAAGAACATACTACAGTACAAGGCTTTGTAAGACTCTGTAGGATAGATAGTTAAGTGTTTTTCCCTTTTTGCAGTTCAAATCAAAACTCATATGTATCAAGATCAACTTTAGTCAAAGGGATTAGTTTAAGACTTTTATTTCCCACATGATTAAATAGCTTCTGCTTTGCTCTTCTACAGATCCCCTTTATTAGGTAGAGGCTGTGGAGGTCAGCGTGAATGAAGTCTTCAGGTAAGACACAAGCTTCAATCTTCACCCTGATCAACCAAAGCATTAAAACTACTAAAGCTATAATTTTACTTTTATACCTGTTATATTGGGGGGTAGCGGTGGCCTAGTGGTTAGGGCGTCGGCCACATGGTCGGAGGATCGGGGGTTCGAACCCCTTCCCAATGGGTTGCCCTGAGGTACCCTTGAGCAAGGTGCCATCCCCTTCACGCTCCTCCCTGCGATGGGCTGGCGACCTGTCCAGGGTGTGTGTCCCCCTTCCTTCGTGTGAGCTGGGATGGACTCCAGCACAAGCAGCAGAAAATGACTGATGACTGACCTGTTATATTGTTACCTGTCAATGTGTGGGATATATTAGACAGCAAGTAAACACGCAATTATTGAAGTTGATTTGTTTGTAACTGGCCAAATTGTGATGGTTTGATCACATAGTCAAAGCATCTCCAAAAAAAATCAGGTCTTAGGGGTTGTTCCTGGTATTTTGTGGTTCAAACCTATCAAAACTGTTCCAAGGATGGGCAAATGTTCATGAATCCAAGACTTGTTGATGCACAATTCTACACAGAATTCGACAGAAGAGCTACTGTAACACAAATGGTATCCCAGACTACTTACTATAGGAAGAAGGCAAGCCAGATGACACAATATGATCAAAACCAAATACACCCACATTTTTAAATGGCCTTTTTCAGCAAGATAATGAATACACTGCACTCTAAAACGTGTTCAGGAAGGGCTTGAACATGATTAAAAGTGAGATATGCTGGAGATATAAGTTCAGTTCTTAGAGCCCCTACATGATAACTTACAGGACTTAAAGGATCTACTGCTATTGTCTTACTGCCAGTCATCTCAGCAAACTTTCAGAGGTCATGTAAAAACCAAGCTTTGATGGATCAGAGCTATATTGGTGGCCTGCACATTTTTATTTCTTGTTATTTATTTTGCTGGGGGTTTTATTGATTTGGTAAAGTACAGTGAAAACAAGCTGTTAACGTGCCATTGCTTTTTAATGTCTGTTGTATATTTGTTTTTGCTAATATTGTTGTTTGTTTTTTCTCTCTCTCTCTCAAGGTGGTAATGGCTATGTTTGGAGGGGCGTATGAAACACTTGATGATATTCCAGACCACATGTTGAGAGGGCTTCCCGACAGCATGAGCCTGAGGCCATCTGCTGTCAGTCCAAATCGTATAGGTAAATCATGAGTGTGTTGTCATAGTTGGCTTTCAGTTATTTACCAGAACAGGGGTATCAAACTGTAATTACCTGAGGGCCGTGAATAAAGTTGTCTCCTACCAGTGAAAAAAACAAGAACAAGTGTTTAAAGACCAAGGCCAATATTTGTGATAGGACTAACTTTTGAAAAATCCCACATTCTATGCATTTTAAATTAAATAACACTTAAAATTACTTTTTGCCAAGTGTTTCAGTATGTGCTTTTAAAATACACTGCATGGCTAAAGAAATGTCACCACCTCGATTTAAAAGATTTTTAATGGAGAGGTACTCCAAATATTAATATATTTTAGCTGGAAAAGAGTTATTTAACCCTAACTGATGCTGTAAGTAGCTTTTATATCTTAAACAACCATTTTGGAAGACATATCCTATGGTTGTGGACAAGATATAATGCTGTTTTTAGAATCATCACATTATTGCTGTGCATCAAGCAAAGAAAATAACCAGGGGGTTTGCTGAAACTACTAAAATTGGGTTGAGAATGGTCAAATGCATTATTATTGAAGCCTGGAAGGATAGTAGTGAACCATCATTTTTTGGAAGAAGTGTTTTTGAAAGTTTTTTTTTTTTGATTGGAGATCTCTTAAATGTTTGGTGAATAAAACTGTAAAAAATTAACCTGAAAAGAAAGAGTTTCAATGCAAACTCAAGGGACTAAAGAGCTGTGAAAGTGAAAAGTGAAAGTGACAACCCTTGTCATTGCGAGGTCACGGCACAGCACACATGAACCACAATGAAATTGGACCTCTGCATTTAACCCATGCAGCAGTGGGCAGCTATTGAAAGCGCCCGGGGAGCAGTGATGGGGACGGTACCTTGCTCAAGGGTACCTCAGGGCAACCTATTGGGAAGGGGTTTGAACCCCCGATCCTCTGATCATGCGGCTAACGCCCGAACCACTAGACCACCGCTGCCCCAAAAACTCTTAAAAAACTCTGAAACTCTTATAAAAAAAAAAAAAAAACACTTCTATACCAGTCTGTGGAAGCAGTGTTGCTTTAGGTGTTCAGGTATCGCTCCAGCAAAATAATATGCTCTAAAATTGGGTCAGCTGACTTCATGAATATCCTGTATGACCAGGTTTTCCCATCAATGGATGTTTTCTTCCCTGATGTCTTGATGCAAAATCCATGAAAACAATGCCAGGATTCAGGTTGATATTGTGAAAGAATCTTTGAAGGAACAAGAGGCATTATTTCACATATGGATTGGCCACCTCAGAGTCCAGACCTTAACACATTGAGAAACTTTGGGATGTGCTGGAGAAAATGTTAAGCAGTATTTTGACTCTCCCATCATTAATAAAAGATCTTGGGGAAATAAATGTTAGGCTTAAAACGGCCAAATCATTATTTAGACAGTGAGTGCAGAATGTTTAAGGCAAATTTAGCCATACTGTTAGCTAAAAACCTTTTTATGTGAAAAAAATTCAAATTTAATTTCAGGAAAAATTTGCTGTGAAAAAACTTGACTCTGAAAATATCTGGTGTCTCCAAACTATTTCTCTTTCTTTCCCTCTCTCTCTCTCTCTCTCTCTCTCTCTTTCTCTCTCTCTCTCTCTCTCCCTTCATCCTTCTTAGGCAGTTTCATCCTGAACATGCAAATGGGAGAGTTGAATTAGATGGTGCGAATGATTGTAACCCCATGGGTGTATGCGTTAATGTCTTTTTTTTGGACACTGAGAGTCTGAATTTATTTTCCACTATTACAGCGAGTCATATGGCTATCCATTAGCTTTGATATGCTCTCATTTATCATTTAGAAGCTGTTATTTGTAACTGCATGTTAAAAGTAAGCCTGCGATTTGTAGGCTACGCTAGCTTTGGTGAGTTTCTTAAATGCTACAAAATGTTAGTGTTTACAATAATATAGGTGTGAATACTTTCAGTGATCTAAAACACTTCTGATGACAAAAAACTTTGTGATTTGTGTTGCATGCTTTGAGACTTCCAGTTTCAAAGAATCCACTTTAGGAATCCACTTTTTGGAAAAAAAAACAGTGGTGAATCTTGAAAAATATCTGTCCGATTGCTTTGAGCTTTGGCCGATGAGGTAGCTATGGGAATACCAGAAGAAGACCAAAAGCATGTCCTTTTTCAATCTGTTTTAACAGTTCAAATCAGTTAAGTTTTGTCTTGTGTTAGGTTGTGTTCTGCAACTGACATTCTCCTTTTAAAATGTGAGGATAAACAAATAACAACTGCTGTGAACATTGTCTGTCTGTCCAAGAGCAAGTGTGAAACTAGTGTGTGTATATCTGTGCTTATGTCAGCTATTACTTTTTATATGACTGTGTACAAATGAATCCGATAATTTTAACCACTTGATCACATTAGCAAATCATACAAACATCCAGGTTATTTAGTTTTTCTCTGCACTATAAACTTAAAATAGATGTCAGTATGTCACAGTGTATTCATTTTGTATTATTTCTCTGAATATGTTGGAACCTACAGGTGTCTGGGCATCTAGGCTTATACCAAAAGGCAAGAGGTTTGGCCCTTTTGTAGGAGAGAGGAAGAAGAGGTCTCAAGTGACCAGCAATGTTTACATGTGGGAGGTAGGCTGAAATTGGCCAAAGCAATGATCTAAGGGTTTGCCTGGGAATGCGTAATGGCAGTATAAATAAATGTACGTACATGAATGTAATGTAAATTATGATAAACTTTAAACAGATGTAATGTGTTTGTATGTATTAGATTCACTGCAGAGTAAATGTACATATATTCAATTATTTTATTCTAAAAATGACCAAACTATTATTAGTTGTAATCTGGTACACATATTGGTTGTGTACTACTAATTGGTGACTGTATCCTTTCCTGGAACATGTAAAAATGGTTTAATATGGCTGCATTTGCAAAGGAAATAAACAAAAACCATACATAGCACAACACAGCACCCTTTTTTGTTAAGTGTTGGTATAAACAAATGCATTTAAAAAATTTCTTTCAAACTTATTTTACCTTCTATCTGTAACAAAAGTAGGGTATGAGTGCATTATTACAGCCCTGCCTCTTGACTACAGCTATTTGGCTATTTGTTCCTGTTCATTTAAACAATGGAACTGTCAGTCAGTTACTCAGGAAGACATGTCAGGCTGGCCTACAGGGTTGTCTAGCAAAAATCTCTTGTTCACAGCTTTGTTTGTGTTTATTCTATTGTCCATGTTTTGTATAAGAAATAACAATTCAATGGCCACCTAAGACAGGCATATTCCAATATTTGAATACTGGAACATAGAATAAGGCATATTCCAATATTTAGCTCTAGAATAGATTGGGAGTTTTTCATCATGGAAACAGTCTATACATGATACTGCAACCTAGTTTTCATTTTGGATCAAAGTGACAAAACAGGGACAGGGGACAAAACAGAAAATGGTTTACACAAAGACCAATGAGATCATTTGCCAAAAATACTTGAAGGGAAAGTAGAATGATGCATACTGAAGTGACAGAAAAGCTCAATAAATATAAAAATATTAATAATAGTAAAGAACATACAGACAGCTTGATAAGAAATTCAGAAATCCATGGTTCAGGAAGCCTACTTTGAAAAAATATAAAATGTTATATGATACCAACAATAAAAACTTTAATCCAAGGATTTATTCTCTTAAGAAGTCAGTCAGTCCCAGCTGATCTATTTTTTTTTTTTGGTCTTTTTTATTTCTGTTATAACGACATAATATATTATAGAAGGATATTTCATGTGACCTAATTCATTATTATTTATTCAGGCTAATTTATGTATAGTCTAATAGTAGAGTGAGTTAATATTGTATTTAACAGTTATCTAATAAGTAAAAACAGGGAGAGTATGTACTGACACATTTTGTAAACGTGGTCTAGTGGTGGGTACTTGCCTATGGATCTATGGCTCAACAGGACCCAGGTTCGAATCCCACCTCTGGCACTACCACCACTGGGTCCTTGAGCAAGACCCTTAACCTTGAGCTGCTCCAGGGGGACTGTCTCTGTAATTAGGACATGGAAGTCGCTCTGGATAAGAGTGTCTGCTAAATGCCGTAAATGTAAACTGAAGCGTATTTCAGTTGATCTGTGTAATTTCTGAGCCACTGCCTCATAACCATTGAAAACTTTTTGGTTACCTTTAGGTATATTTCCCAAATCGGGGATGGATGTGTGTGGATGCCACTGACCCCATGAAGGGAAACTGGTTGCGGTATGTGAACTGGGCACGTTCATCTCAAGAGCAGAACCTGTTTCCTCTGGAAATCAACAGGGCTATTTACTACAAAGTACTGAGGGTAGGAAACCTTAAGTTAGACCACCTTATATTATTATATTATCATCAAGGATGGGGGAAGTAAAAAGACATTTTATTTCAGTAAAGGTTTTCATTTTGTTTCCAAGGATGGAGTTAATCATATGCTTCAGTAAATTCACTTAATTGCTTTAAAAAAATTACCCAGTATGATAAAAGTAATTTTTTTTTTTTTTTAAGATGATAACTAAAGTCATTTTAGACCTTTATTCCTGCATTACTTAGACATGCTCCTCCAGGTAGTGATAAATGCATAAACAAATATCAGTTTGAAAAATCTATCAGATCTTAACATTTGTGCAATATCGTTTTTTAAAGCAAATATCTGCTTATAGCGATACTGTGCATCCAGAGTTTTTCTCATGGACAGGAACATTAAACAAGAGCGTGCATTTGCAGGTTTAAATGTAGTGAAGTTATGGAACATAAGGAACAAAGTCCAACACAACACTTTCCACTCATGCCTTTGGTCTTAAGCCATGCATATTATTGTGTTTGTGTCAGTTTATGAAATCAGCTGGAGAAGCCAATGATTCCCTCAGTTTATGCCCTTCAGACTCATGTACCCCAAGTCTAATTAGACAGAAAGTGTTTTAGTTTAAGTTTTACAAACGACACCTGCTCCTACCTCATCTACAACAGTTTATGATGCAAGGTTAAAATAGTTGAGGTCATTAAATAAAAGTGACAGTCACTTGTGTGCACTTCGTGATGAGTTTATCAGTGAACGCCTGACAGGCCTGTGTAGTGTGTTCGCATCACTAACCAACAAGTCCTCCTGTGATTGGTTGCCGTTCACTCGTTCGTGTTCCTGCAGCCAATCGAACCAGGCGAAGAACTGCTGGTGTGGTACAATGGGGAAGAAAGCGCAGAAATAGCAGCCGCGCTGGAGGAAGAAAGGAGCAGCAGTTCGGGCAAAAAGCACTCGCCAAGGGCAAAACGAGGTAAAATATGGACTTTATCGACAACGAAGACATTCTCCTGACGGATGTACAGCGAATACGTGAATAATATATGTGTATAAGGCACCCGCAGTCCGTGATTGCCTGCGAGTTGGGCAGCTCTTTAGCGTAGCGTTAGCCGAGTTAGCTGCTCTCATAACTGCTGCTTGCGACAGAATTTAAAAGCTATCCCCAGCAAAACTGTGAAAATAAACTACAGACACATTGTAATTATGTTATAATAACATGTTAGCATGTGCCCTGTCTTGTACAGAAAGTGGAGTGTTGTTTTATTGACCTAGCCTGCTCTCAGTAAGGAGAGTAAGAGCAGAGAGTGACCTTTCCTCAGACAGATCAGCAGAAAATGTGATCATACAGTTGACTTGGTTGTTAAATTGTCCATTATTCTGAATCATGTGACACAAACTGATGAATGGAGTTTTACAGAGAGGGGTAAACTGAGTAAACGATGCGTTTATTGGAATGTTTCTGCTTTATGACTTTGGCCAAACCCAATGCATTTGTTTATGCAACTCATATTAATGCTTGATGTATTTCATAGAGGCTTCATATCCTTACCTGCCCATATTATTAAGCAACAGATAAACAGATCAAGTTTATGGCGTTTTAGAGGCAATCATGACAAACTTTACAAAAACTCTACTCATAGTAATGTGAAATTGGCAACATTTTACAGGCCTGTGTTTCCAGGTTTTCCAGATTCTTTCTCTGATTGCCTTCTCTAACACTTAATCCAGAACTTGATAGTTAATGCGGATGCATGGAAACATAAACCTGTTGGAGGTGAACGATGTGATGAGGCAAACATTTGCGTCAATCTACGGGTGAGCTTATATGCTTTCAAGACAAAGTGGTGTAATTGCTCTCAGTTTGTATGATATTGACTGGATTCATGTTGTATGCAGCGACCGTTAAACAAGAGGGATATACAAGGATCATTAGCAGCAAATTTGCAGACAAAAGTGCAGGCAGGGTGGAATATATTTCGCTAAGTGTCATTTTCATGCATTGAATGGTTTCAATTCAAGTATTGTTGTTGAGTCAATAATTAAAAAAGAAAGAAAACAGAACGTTACAATTGTCGCACTGTTCATTATCCTTAACATACTATATAATACTTTTTGTATATGTCTTCCTGCTTTTATAACAGCATCAGTCCTGTCAGGGTGGATAGAACACCAGGGTTTTTAGATGCTTCCTGTCCATTTTGTTCCACTCTTCCAGAAATTAGTACAGTATTTTAATTATAAACAGTTTATATATTTATATTGGTTGTTAGTTTATATTATTTATATTATATTTATATATAATTTATATATATGTTACATTAAACAGAAAGAAGTACCAACACAACAAGAATAAAACTGATCATTCATGTTATTTAGACAAACACCGGACACTAAGCACCATATTGCTAATCAAAAACGTTTCTTATTTCCCATCGTGTCAGTCATACACAGACATTGTACATTTGTCAAAGTGGAATGTGGGAGTGTCAATATTGGTTTCTGCTTGGGGATGAAGCACAAAGTTAGTAAACTGGTGGCTAAAATGGAAAGCAACTTTTTCAAACAACTGATGTTATGGCTACCTGGCAGAATTGTGTGGAATGAGCTATATTTGCAGCATAATTGCTACATATCACAGGCTATTGATCACTCCACAGCAAGAATACAGATTCCACAGGCATCCATGTTGATAAATTGTCAAATTAATTACTTTTGTAGAAGTGCATGACCCTTTTGTTTACCCTCAGTCTGTTGTGTATTGAGCAACTGTTTCAGGCATGGTAGCCACCTGAAATATTATGTCGTGTTTCTTGAATTTAATTAATTATTTTTTTAAATGTAAAGTTTTCTGTTAATTTTTTTCAGTCCTTGTTATTATTTTCACTGTGCTTAAAGAAAGAGAGAGAAAATAGGCTGAAAAAATTAAACGTTGAAATTCAACCATGATCTGTTAAGATGAATGCTGAAGTGAAAGCAAAACAGGTTTTGCATCACTCGCACCACTAAGAGGTAGCATTGTGAAAATGGCTTCTTTAAGGTGAGTGGAATGCATGTATTGAGTGTGTATATCATATTAACTAAATAAAAGTAGACAGTGCTGCAATACCCAAGATTTACTGAAAGTAAGTATAATTGGAGAATAAAAAACTTACAAATATCAAAAAATTAGCTAAAATGTTCACTAGTTTTTCATATTTCCAAATAAATAAATTTAGCATCAGGGAAAAAATGACATTGGTTTACAGAAAGCACAAAATGGAAGGCATTACTATTAACTATTGACTGAAGACTGAATATTTTGGCAGCAGTGTCCATTTAGCAAGTGTAGTCAGATGACTGAGTCAGTAGCGTGCGTGTCTGTGGTATGAATCAGGCTTTGTATAAGATGCTGCCAGATGACCTTGGCATGGTGGCAGCAACTGACAGCAGCTGGCTTTTTCTCTTGACACATTTTATTATTGAAATGCTCAAAGGAAGTTTATTGCCTTTATTAACATGACCTCATGTTTCAGTTGGATTCATATCACAGATAGATGCTTTTACAAATGAGCCCTCTGAGCAGTGTTGTGTGCCTTTTGGTCATATTTGAGAAAGTGTTTGAAAGGTGTTTGTTTTTATGAAGAAAAGTAGTTCATTTAGATGAATAAGTGTTTTAAAAAACTTATTGAGTCACACTCAAGTAGTCTTATGTTGTCAGGTGGGTGTAGTTTTGAAGGTTGCAGGTGGTAGGTTGTGGAATTCTTCATTTATCTGTTGCCTGACAGGTGTCCGTTAACTTAGCCAGTAAAGTGTTGTTACACAACACAATCTCATGTAATAACCCTTTTATTTGCAGCAGCCCTATATGTTGGCCTCCCTCTCAGTTAATCTCAACTGCATAATCTGAACATTACATCCAGAGTTCTTACTGGTTAGTACTACAAGCAATATTTTTTAGGATTAATAATTGAATAATAAGCCAAGCATTTAGGAACTAAATTAGATTCTGAAAATATTTTTGCTGTTCTCTATTGCACATATATTTGTACTGTTGCATTTTTCTCATCAGCAAAAAAGAAGCTGTTGGAAAAAGCCAGACAGGCTGGTTTGGAAAGATTATCTGAGGACAAGCTGTCAAGTACTCCTAAACCTACTGTGACTGAGATGCGTGATTCAGAAGAAGGTTGGTTATATTTATTTATTATTTTGGAGAAGATTTATGAGGATGATTTGTTCAGTCTGGAGGTAAATTAAGAAAACCTAAGAAGATTATTTTGGTGTTAATTCTGTGATAGTATTACAGTGCAGTTCTGAAAATTGGTATGGAGATTGCAAAACCTTTTAATATTTTTGACTCTTAACTACAAACATATTGTTTCTTCCTATTTTCAGGAGTAAATAAAGAAGATAGACCCTCTTCATCTTTAGGGCTGGCTCAGGCGACTGCAGTTTCTCATTCATCCTCAACAGTGACTAAAGCCTCCTTTCCATTTCCAGTTCTTACAGCAGATATGGAGCAGAAGGAGGGGGAGGAAGTCTATCAGGGAGAAATGGAGCTGCTGCCGCCACAGAAAACCCCAGAGCACCCTGCTGAGACAGAGCCAGCAGACAGGAAGGAACAGCCTGACCCACCGTTAATTCCTGGCAACCCTGTCAGGGAAAGCTCTGCAAGTCCATTGCCTGAAGCTGGGTGTGTGTCCTTTGTAATTTCTCCTGAGTTAGATGCGGAAGGGGATCCCGATTTTGATGATGATGCACAGAGTGGAAATGGAAACCACCCTTGCCAGCACTGTGAGCGACATTTCTCCACCAAACAAGGTCTTGAACGCCACACCCATATTCACACTATTGCAAACCACCAAACACATACCTTCAAATGCAAATACTGCACCAAGCCATTTGGCTCTCAGGTAGGAAGGCGCAGGCATGAGAGACGGCATGAGAATGGCAGCAAAAGCCTGAAAAGGCCAAGTTCTCTTGCTGGAACAGCTTTTCCCCTTAGTCCCTCCATGCTCAATGACTCTCCTCCTACCTCTGATGGGGTGACATCTCCAAGCCCCATCATTGTGACCTCTCACAATGGTCCACCTCAGCCATGCTCAGATGCTACTACTAAAGATTCTGCAGTGGATTCTGAACAAACTTCAATTTTAGAAGAGAATGGAGAAACAAAAGAGCTGCACCCTTGCAAATATTGTAACAAGGCCTTTGGCACTCATACAAACATGCGCAGGCACCAACGCAGGATTCATGAACGCCATCTAATGCCCAAAGGTGTTCGAAGGAAAGGTATTCTCCTACAGGATATGCCATCCCAACAAACAGAACAGGGCCCAGCCACAGCACTCCAAAAGGCATCACCAGATGCCAGTCCACCACCCATCTACGTACCGAGTGTGGACACAGAAGATGAAGGAGAACGAGAGGAAAGCATGGTGGATATCTCAAAAAACATCTCTGAAAACCTCAGCTTGTACATAGATGGAAAGATCCTGTCCACTAACACCGTTAGCACCTGTGAAGTGATAGAGGTTGACTCAAGTACTGCTGCACTGTTTGGTCTTGATGCAGTCATCTTAAATCCCAATCAAATAAATCAGGCACTTAAAGTTGAAACACAATCTTGCCCTGCAAAGGAGCTTTCGGTTACAACTCAGTTGGTTCCTAAAAGGAGAACTTCAACACCACCACTTCTTCCTTCTGTGAAAATAGAATCTGAAACGATGTCATCCACTGCATCATCATCCTCTACTTCCTCTCAGTCACCATTATTGGTAGGTAATGTCTTCCCACAGTCCACAGAGACATTAGCTTTTCAAAAGGAGAAAACTATATATCTCTCTCCTAAGTTGAAACAGCTTCTGCAGACCCAGGAGAGTCAGAAACCAACTCTTGCTCTAATTGCAGATAGCCGTAGATTGACTACCCCACTGTCTGTGACCTCCTTGCCTGCTGTTCAAGGAAGATTTAAAAGAAGGACTGCTTCCCCTCCTACCCCTGTACAAAGTAGCTCTTCCGTGAGTCCTGAAAGCTCAAACACTGAAATAGGGGATTCATTAACCCCTAAGGTGACAAAGGACGAAAGCCATTGTGCAGTCCAGTCCTGGAGTTCAGCCAGCAAAGATCAGAGAGACTCTCTGAGTCCCACTGCAAAGGACTGGACGGCTTCAATAAGTGGGGGCAATTCTTGCAATCAACAGCCTCTTGACCTTTCCAGTGCTGTTTGCAAAAGAGAGAGCAGCCAAACTAAAGGGCCTGGTGAGTCAGTGCTAGATTTAAGCATGCATCGTAAGGGTATGGCTCACCAAGAGGCCAAAACAAGCATCTCTTTACCCCCACACACAAAGAGAAAGAAGCCCAATACCAGCATGTTAGAAAAAGTGCTAATGAATGAGTATGCTGGCTTAAGCTCAGCTGGAGAGGAAGGCTCTACTAGTCTTGGAAGCCCAGATGCTAACTTTTCTCCAGGCAGTGCCACAGCTGCATCCCCTGCTAGTCCTTGTTCAATTTCAGAAAACCCTTTGTGTGAATCTTCCTCTCCTCCATCTTTGACCCCTGTAACAATGAACCCTTCATCTCCATCATCATCCAGCCTGGCATCCTCTACACCTCCACCTCCTGTTTTGCCCACTGTCCCTTCACCCCCACCTCTCGCTCAGTCTCCAGACTCTTCATTTCCTAAATTGTCTCCCAAACCCATTGACCATCCTCTAGAAGAAATGTCAGAGTCCCATAATGTATTAGAAACATGCGAAGATACAGTAAATATGAACATTAAAAATTTGGACCAAAATGCTAAGCAGTTAGACCCCATAAGTGATGTGCTGCCTCAAGGTCCTCAAGACACAAAAAGACTTTGTGATGCAGATTCATTTTCAAAGTCTGGAACACTACTTAAGGGCTCAACCTTAGATTCTAAGCAGAATTTGTTGAAAACTGCATATGATGCCGTTTCTTCCTGTGAAAGCAGAACTGACTCTGAAGCTAGCCAAAGTAATTATTTTGATGTAACTTTCCCTCCTGACCTCAATATTAAAACTGAGGGGTATTGTAGATCACAGTCCTCTGACTCCCCTGTACACTCAGCTCCTAATATGGAGTTATCTCATGAAAAGCCATTAAGTGATAACACAGGCATTAATGAACAGGTAACAATTAGAAAAGCAAGTGAAACTACAACAAATACCGAAGTTGTTTCCTTTTCAACCTTACCTAGAGCAACAGAAAGGTCTTCTGAAACAGAAACATCAGAACAAGAAAGGTTTACGAAGACCTTTGTATGTAATGTCTGTGAGAAGCCTTTCCATTCAATTAAAGAACTTAGTAGTCATATCATGCAACATGCTGTAGAATGGCCCTTCAAATGTGAGTTTTGTGTGCAGTTATTTGGAAATGCATCAGCTCTGTTGGAGCATCGTTCCTCTCTCCACGGGGTTGGAAGAATTTATGTTTGCTCTGTCTGCTCCAAGGAGTTTGCTTACCTCTGCAACCTCCAACAGCACCAAAACGACCTTCATCCCAACCAGAGCTGTGCTCACACCTTGGTTGAAAATGGCAAACTCCGGCCACAGAATTACACTGATCCTGCTCAAGCAAATATGGAGAGAAATTCCTTGAATTCAACTCCTGACACAACTATAGAGGCTTCCTTTCTGGATTCTAATGAGGTTTGTAGTATTGATGTTAAAAAGGAAAAAAGTGATGATCTAGATGGGCAGGAGGACCCCACAGAAGAGCTTTACACTACAATAAAGATTATGGCCTCTGAGGCTGGAAAACCAAAAGGACCAGATGTGCGCCTTGGCATCAATCAACACTACCCCAGCTTCAAGCCCCCACCATTCCCCTACCACAACAGAACACCTGCTGGCTCTGTAGCATCTGCAACTAACTTTACAACCCACAACATACCCCAGACATTTAGCACAGCAATCAGGTGCACCAAATGTGGCAACAGTTTTGACAACATGCCTGAACTCCACAAACATATCTTAGCTTGTGCCAATGCTAGTGATAAAAGGAGGTACACGCCCAAGAAAAACCCCATTCCTCTAAGACAGATTGTGAAACAGCCACAGAATGGTGTCCTTTCAACCACTGCAGGGCAGAATGCCTTCCGCAGGATGGGGCAACCCAAAAGGCTTAACTTTAACCAGGAGATACCTTCCAAGGTGAAAATGACTGCTTTAAATAAGAAGAAAAACCAGCTTGTCCAGAAGGCAATATCTCAGAAGAACAAAGCTGCTGCTGCTGCTTCTGCAAAGAAAGCTTCTGTTCAGGTTAAGGAGGAAGTCAATCAACCAGCCAATGTGTGCCCATATTGTAGTCGGGAATTTACGTACCCTGCAAGCCTCTCAAAGCATGTTGCATGCAGTTGTCCTCAGAAACCAGTTGCTAAGAAAAAGAAAGGAGCATTAACCCCTCAGGACAAAAATATGAATCTTCGAAGCCGAGCCACGGACTCTGAAATAAAACAAGAAACTGAGCCTGGGGTGGTTGGGCGACCTCTGGGGAAAAAGCGTGCCAGGATTGCTGAACCATTAGAGAATGAAGTTAAACCAACTAGAAAAGTTAAAACTGCATTGTCTCAACTACGTGCCAAAAGGCTTGCATCAAGTACCTTCAGTACAGAAAACATGGCATCCAAAAGCAAGAAGAGAAGAAAGAATATCATTCAACTTCCCGCTGCATCCTCTTTGCCACCAGGTGTTATGAATGACGATGCTGTGGCACGTTCAGCTACAAAGCCTCAACGTGGCAGTAAAGACATGGCTCTCAAGAAGGAGGCTGACACCAAAGGTCAGGTCCAGTCCAAGAAAGCAGATCGCTTCTCCAAGAGGATGCGGGAAAGAGTGGGTGGTCCAGTTACACGTAGTCTGCAGACAGCCAATGCTGAGGTGAAAAAGGAAGACCTTCCAAATAGTGAGACTGGACTTGGGGAATAAAAGGAAGACAATTTTAGGTACTGAAAGAAACTTTGAATATGCATTTCTGATCAAAAGTTTGTACACAAGTAGGTTGCTTTTTGTTTTAGAAGAAAAAGGCAAGATTTTTTTTTTCCAGTTTTCAGTGTCTTTATCAATTACATTGAAAACTATTAAGATCTTGCCACTTGTTACTTCAGGACTATTACCAACAAGTATGTCTAATGGTGTGTTAAAAGCAATTTGTTTGATTTCCAGTTGTTAAAGGTCAATAGCGCTCAGACTTTTCATGTATCTAAACCACCTTTGAATCAAAAGAGTATAAATGTGTGCACTTAAAAGTTGTTAAAAACAAATCTATAATTCATGCAAATCCTGCTCTCTTCATACAGAGGAAGACACGTAGCTAAATTTCCGATAGAAAACAGCTGTTTTATGCTGACTAAAACATTGCAGGGATTTTATCTTGTTCATTTGAAGAGCAACTTTTTTTTTTTTTTTTTCTCATTTGTTCATAGAATCATTGTTGGAGGTATCCAGGTAAAGCTCACTGGACGTTTAAGAAACTCCAGACTGGACCGCTGGTGAGAGACATGCTGGTGAACTTGATCAGGCTAAATTGGATTACATTTATTGGAATAACTTTCAAAGATGTCAGGAGCCTTATCTCTCCTTGCATGTTCTAAATGCACTTTTCATAAATGAGCCTTTTGTTGGATGTGCAACCCAAAAAGTTGATAAAGAGGACTGTAGATAATGAAGAAAATAAATAATTTTATTTATATATATATATATATATATATATATATATATATATATATATATATATATATATATATATAACATAAATATGTATGTGTGTGTATCTATCAAAAGTAATATTGCTTGTTTTATAAATAACGGCCCTTCAATTCCGTTAAGAATGATGGCTTATTATATTGCAAAAAGGCAATCATTTGTTAGTTGTTCATACAACATTTGGGTATTCCATAATTTTGTCCTTTGTATTCTGTGGAACCTTTAGCATTCACCAGTCTCTTACTGCATGTCCTAAATATACAGTATAGCTAGACCGACCTGTTTATGTCAATACTCTGTTTTGTCTTCTTTTACTGATGCAAAATGAAAAAGAATATATGGATATTTTATTTAATGCTATGCTCCATAGGGAATTCAATATTTGTTAAAGTTATGCTCTCATATTTAGAGATGCTGTTTTTTTTCCTCTCGTTGTTTATCTCTCCCTTTCTGTGAACTCAGTAATGAAAGCTGTTTGATACAGTCAGAATGAGTGGGCGATAATAGTAGGCTGTATGTGGGTGATACTCTATTCTTGCCTGAACAAGCCAACCCTTAAGCTGTTTGTGGTTTTGTCATTACCTTTTATAATCCATAGCATTTACAGCAGGACTGCTGCCATTATACCTACACTAAAATATAAAACTAAGTTAAATCACTTTTACCTGAGAATGAACAATATTCTGCTACTCTTCAGACTTATGAGGACATAAAAGAGTGCCATTAGGGGGCTTAAATTATCTGTCTGCTTGCCTTGTTCTGACCCCTTCACCATTTCATGTAAAACTAACTCTCTATTTAGGCAAAATGATGCCTGTACTAAAAATATGTGAAAATGTATTATTGTTTTGATATAAAGTTTTTGTAAATGTTTTCTTCCATCCTTTCTAGTAAAAATGGAATTTTGATTATTTCATGCTGATTGCTGATATTGAGGTTGGGTTTGTTGAATGATGATGAGCAGAGAGAATAATGTTGATGTTTTTGAATTTTTGTCAAATTACACTGAACCCTTTGGGAAAAATAGCTTATTTTACACATTTCCAGTTATGGTGTAATGACAAGTTTATGGTAATTCATATTTAACTTGCGAAGCCAACGGTTGTGGTCAATCAAATATTCCAACTGATCTTGCCCTATTTGTGTTTATGGGTTTTTCAAAAATAGTCATGTATTTCCATGACTTCTGTACATATTCTGTATGTACATATGTAAATCTTTCCCCAAATAAAATAGTTATAAATAGTAAATGGCATATTCAGCTGTTAATTTCTTTTTTTGTTTTTGAAGCACAGGTGGCTGATTATGCTTAATGGCTTCCTATAGGTTATGGGGCATAGAATGAGATAATCAGTTATACAGAATGCTAACAACTATTTTAAGTATTTAAAAAAAAATCAGTGAATACATTAAAATACATAATAAAACCAATAATTAAACCAATACCTGGCCAGCGTTTGCTCTGTTATGCCACTGGGCAGATCAATATATATGAGTTTCTACTTCTACTAAAACTTCTGCTTCTACTAAAACCTATGCAGTTTTTGTAATGCACACTTTCCTCCTACTTTGGAAAAATAAACATAGTTATAAAAAGTAAGAAAATATCTTCCACTGCATCTTCGGCTGCTCCCGTTTAGGAGTTGCCACAGTGGATTATCCGTTCCCATTTCTTCCTGTCTTCTGCATCTTCCTTTCAAACCAACCACCTGCATGTCCACTCTCACCATGTTCTGCCATTCCAATCTGCCTGAACTCTCTTCTTCACCTCTTCTCCACACTCCCATTTACTCCAACCTTTTTTTTAAACTCCTTTGTCACCTCTACTCCATCCTAACAACTCCACTTTCCCCTCTTTCATTTCCTCTCATATATTCTGTCTTAGTCCTACTCACTTTTATTCCTCTTTTCTCTAGAACATGTCTCTACCTCTGCATGTTCTCCTCAAGCTCCCCACTCAAGCTGTCCATCACAATATCATTAGTACATCATCATCCATGGGGACTTCTGTCTAACTGGGTCCTTTATCCTGTCCATTATCATGGCAAAGAATGGGCTTAGCACTTATCCTTGATGTAATCCAACCTCTACTTTAAATGCATCCATCACTCCTACTGCAGACCTCACCACTGTCACCCTGCTCTCAGATATCCTGTACAACTCACATACTTCACTGCCACACCTGACCTCCTCATACAAAACCACAACTCCTCTCTAGGCACCCTGTCATATGCTTTCTCCAAGTCCACAAAGGCACAATGCAACTCCTACCCTTCTCTGTACTTCTCCATCAACACCTTCAGAGCAAACATTGCATGTTTGTTTTTTTCTGCATAAAACCATAGTGCTGCTCATCATATTGCTGCTAATGATCCTTTTTTTAACCTAGCGTCCACTACTCTTTCACATTTCTTCATGCTGTGACTGATCAACTTTATCCCTCTATAGTTACTACAGCTTTGCGCATCACCCTTATTCTTGTAAATCGATACTAGTTAATTTCTCCTCCACTCCTCAGGTATCCTAAACATCCTTAAACATCTCCGTGCTTCCACAGGCATATCATCTTGACCAAAAGCCTTTCCATTTTTCTTCCTCTCCATCTTACCGTCTTGCTAATTCGCTTCCTGGTTCACTATCCACACTTCATCCAATCTTCTTTCCCTCATTCTCTTCATTCATCAGCCCCTGAAAATTCTCTTTCCACACGCCCCACTTGTTTGTGAGTATGATTCCAATTCTATCTTTTATTGCCCTAACCTGTATCTTTCCCATCTCTGTCTAAGTCTAGTTTATTAATATAGGTCCTTTTCTCCTTCCTTAACTGTCCAACCTCTTGTACAATCCACAAAAAACTTATCATGTCCTTCTACTCCTGTCAACTTTCTTCATCTCTCTGAATGTCCCATTTCTTCTTCACCTGCTTCTTATCTTGTATACACCTGAACTTCTGGGATCCACCACCGGGTCTCCTTATCCTCTTTCTGTCCATATCTCATGGCAAGTAACTTTCTAGCTGTTTCCCTTACCACTTTTGCAGTAGAATGCCCATCAGTCTGGTAGCTCATCACTACCTCTCAGTGCATGTGTTAGCACCTGCCTCTATTCCACCTTTCAGTCTTACTTCTTCCACCATTTGAGCCTTTGATCATCCTATGCTGTTTAACTACACTCACCCCTGTCACTACTTTGCAGTCTCCAATCTCCTTCAGACTGACCCTCCTGCAAAAGATATAATCCATCTTCCTCCATCCTTATGCTCCACTGTGCTCATACCTCTTCTTAAAATATATATTAACTACATTTTCATCCTTTTAGTAAAATATACAACCATCTGACCTA
The DNA here is from genome assembly GCA_017165825.1 of Hepsetus odoe. NCBI lineage: Eukaryota > Metazoa > Chordata > Actinopteri > Characiformes > Hepsetidae > Hepsetus > Hepsetus odoe. The sequence goes on along the minus strand of CM029393.1, from coordinate 1,087,784 downwards.
ACCCACCATGTCCTCATCACCCCTGTTCCCTTCAACATGTCCATTAAAGTCTGCACCAATCACCACTCATCAGTGACCATCTGTGCAATGTTATTATCTGCCATTGTGATAATGAAAAAATTGGGATGAAGAGTTAAATGTAGGTCAGAGAATAGAGGAAACTATGAAGGCATTTCGACCTGATGGAACAATGTGTGAGGAAGGGATGTGGATCACATGTATGAGATGTTTTTGACGGTATTCAAATCATTATATAAGAAATGTTCATTAAAACAATACTGTGGATAATAAAGTTATAGTGACAACATGGATTTCAAATGGGCTGTAAAATGTTAGTAAAAAAAAAATTATTTATTAAGACTTAATGATTCTGAAATGAAAGCGGCAGATAATAAGCAAACTAATGAGGTCTTGAAAGAAGAAATATAATACGATTTAAAAAAAAAAAAATCAAGAATATAAGCAGTGTTTCAAATGACACTCAGGAATAGATCATCAAAGAAAAATGATCCTCAGCAGGGGATAGACAGCAATTGGCCAATTAAATGCCTGAATCTCTATTGCTTTAAACTATTTATTGACAGATTTGAAAAATTTATTGAGATATAAATTTCTGAATGATAGTCAATATGGATTAAGAACAAACAGATTAACCTCAATTTGTTTAAAAGTTATAATGAAAATTGACAATTTGTACAAACAGGTCATTATGAATTTACATTTACATTTGTGGCATTTAGCAGATGCTCTTATCCAGAGCTTCCATGTCCTGATTACAGGGACAGTCCCCCTGGAGCAACTCAGGGTTAAGGGTCTTGCTCAGGGATCCAGTGGTGGTAGTGCCAGGGGTGAGATTCGAACCTGGGACCTCTTGAGCCATAGGTCCGTAGGCAAGTACCCACCACTAGACTGACAAATCAATAAATATGAACATTTCTTGTGATGTGCCACAGTGCTCAGTATTGGTTTCAGGATGGTTTATAATGTACATAAATGTGTTTTTATAGTATCGAAGATACTGAAATTTTATTTTCATTTATGCACACTGAGATATGCTCTGGGGATAATTTGCAACATCTTTTTGAGGTATTTGCAACAGAAATGAAATTAAAATTTAAGTTCAAATAATGTTTTGTAAAATAGTACACATATACAAGTGATAATAGGTAATGTAAAAATAGAAAGAGTGCATGTGCAGAAATATCTGGGTGTGATACTAGACCACAAAATCTTGTGTTTCACACGCAGCATGTTTGCAGTCTAAACTGGTGAAGAGCGTGAAAATCATATAGCATTGTATGAATTACTGTGTGGAGGTGTGCACTTCACAACCATTATACATACTACAAAAAAGAGCTATAGAGATAATACTAAACAATGCATAAAGTTGTGAACATACAAACCGTTTTTTTTTTAAACAGACAATGAAACTTAAATATATATATATATATTGCAGAATTAAAGACTGCAAAGACAATGTATACGACAAAAATTGTTTACTTTCAGACAGTATTCAAAAAATTTTCTTAGATCATGACTGAGTATGTCATGAGTATGACTAGATAAGTATATACTTATTCCTTTTCCTTTTCAAGCATGTTATTGCTGCCAGTGGTATTTTGTATGAACATTGAAAGAAACTTTCTAGATTTTATTTGCTATTGTTAAATTTATGTTTATTTTTTAATGGTCAAAATCATATACACACACGCACGCACACACAGTGAAATATAGTCATTAAAAGGATAATGATGTTAGAATCAGGATAATAATGTGAGCAAAGGGACTATAAAGCTGAATGTTCGTTTTTATACCCCAATAATAGTTTTTCTTGTTTTGTTTTGTTTTTGCCCCCTAAGAATCTGCAACCCTAAGTGAGGACAGGAGAGGAGAAAAAAAATGCAAGGATTCTTAGACTTATTTTACTGCAGACAGTAGCAACAGGTATATGCATTTGCCACTTTGTGATGTTACAGGTCCTTTTTTAAGTACTTGATGCTTTGGCCCTTAAGATACAAAGCGCTAAACATTTCAAATGTAATTTTGTCTCATTCTTTCTGCAAATGCATCTTAAGGTTTTTAACAGTACAAGGTCATCATCACATTTTCCATGTCAAAATTCTCCGAATGTTCTCTAGTTGGGACAGTCAGAACTGCTGGCAGGCCAGTCCAGTACCTTCTTTTTCTGCAGTCATGTCTTTTGTGTGCTTAAAGTTGATGTAATTTGTGCTCAATGTGTTTTCAGTGACAATGGGTTGTTAATGGGAAAAATGTGCATTTCCATTTCCCATCTTCATTTGAGGAAAATTGTTTTTAAACATTTCAAAAATTTTCTTGCGTTAGTTGAGAAACTGAAGATCCTCTGCCCATATTTGCTCCTCAAAGGCTCTCCTCAAAATCCCTTCATGGTTATTGCTTTTGTACCCAATCATCACCCTGAATTGCCCCTTCCCAACTTTTTTGGAATGTTTTGAAGGAATGGATGTATATTAATGAAATAAAGTTACCAAAACATGAGAAAACATGAAATACATTGGGTTGTTTCAGTCTTACATGAAATAAAGGTCAAAATAAATGTAATATTCACTGCATTTTTTTATTTGTTATTTATATAGTCCTAAGTTTTTCTGATTTGAAGCTGTTTGATGCTTTATTTTATGGTCTGTCATTGCCACTGCATTCAAAAGCAAGAAACAGCACACATATGACCTTCCAAAAACTTGTGTGGCATAAAATAAGACAAATTCAAAAAACATTTCAGGAAAAGCTGAAACTACTAAAATTGGGTTAAGAACTGTCCAATGCATTATTAAAAACTGGAAGGATAGTGGGGAACCATCATGTTTATGGAAGAAATGTGGTTGGAAGAAAATCTTGAATGACCATGATTGGCGATCACTTAAGTGTTTGGTGAAAACCAATAAAAAAACAACAACAGCAGAACTCACGGCTGTGTTCAGTAGTGATAGTAAGAGCATTTCCACACACACAAAGCGAATGGAACTTGAGCGATTGGAGCTAAACAGCAGTGTAGCTTTAAGAAAACCACTGATCAGTGAGGCTAATCACAATAAAAGGCTTTCATTTACTAGGGAGCATAAAGAACTCTGGAGGAATGGAAGAAGGTCATGTGGTCTGATGAGTCCAGATTTAACCTGTTCCAGAAAGATGGGCACATCAGGGTAAGAAGAGCAGCGCATGAAGTGATGCACACATCATACCTAGTGCCTACTGTACAAGCCTCTGGGGTCAGTGCTATGATCTAGGGTTGCTGCAGTTGGTCAGGTCTAGGTTCAGCAAAGTTATGTGCCCAAAGAAAGAGGTCAGCTGACTACCTGAATAAACTAAATGACCAGGTTATTCTATCAGTGAATTTCTTCTTCCCTGATGGCACGGGCATTTTCCAAGATGACAATGGCAGGATTCATTCAACAGGGCAGCGGTGGTCTAGCGGTTAGGGCGTTAGCCACATGATCGGAGGATTGGGGGTTCAAACCCCTTCCCAATAGGTTGCTCTGAGGTACCCTTGAGCAAGGTACCGTCCCCATCACTGCTCCCCGGGCGCTTTCAATAGCTGCCCACTGCTGCACGGGTTTGAGTGTGCATGGGTTAAATGCAGAGGTCCAATTTCGTTGTGGTTCATGTGTGCTGTGCCGTGACCTCGCAATGACAAGGGTAGTCACTTTCACTTTTTTTTTTTCACTTTCATTGCCTCAAATTGTGAAAGAGTTGTTCAGAGAGCCTTAGACATCATTTTCACATGGATTGGCCACCTCAGAGTCCAGACCTTAACCCCATTCAAAATCTTTGGGATGTGCAGGAGAAGAATTCACACAATGGTCTGACTCTCCCATCATCTCTACAAGATCTTGGCAAAAAACTAATGCAACTCTGGACAGAAATAAATGTGACATTGCAGAAGCTTATCGGAACAATGGCACAGCGAATGCATGCCGCAATCAATGCTAAAGGCAAAATATTAGAGTGTGTAACTTTTTTTTTTGGTTGGGCAGTGTACATTTGAATGTATAAGAAATAGAAGCATAGCGAATGCGTAATTTAAATCTTATGAACTTATAACTTGTTTTTTAAACATATTTGTGTAGTTATCAACATTACTTTCTATTTCAGACCCTTCAATGTTTCAGACTATCATAAAATATTAGTAGATTGATGAGGGAAGAAAAGAATCTCAGAAAGGCTCTTGATTGATTGAGCAAATATTTCACCAGAAACAATGCAGAAGAGTAGAAGCTGTATTTAGCTAAATAACTCAAAATAGCTCAACACACAGCCATTAATGTCTGAACCACTGAAACCAAAAGTGAGTACATCCCTAAGTGAAAAATGTCCACATTGTGCCCCAAATGTCAATATTTTGAGTGGCCACCATTATTTTCCAGCACTGCCTTAACTCTCTTGGGCATGCAATTCACTAGAACTTTGCAGGTTGCCACTGGAATCCTCTTCCGCTCCTCCATGACAACATCACAGAGCTGGTGGATGTTAGAGACTTTGCGCTCCTCCACGTTCCGTTTGAGGATGCCCCGCAGATGGGTCAATAGGGCTTAGGTCTGGAGACAAGGCAATGGTCATCTTGGAGGTGTGTTTGGGGTTGTTATCATGTTGGAATACTGCCCTGTGGCCCAGTTTCCGAAGGGAGGGGATCATGCTCTACTTAAGGGTTTGCTGAATCCCATTAGTTCAATTCATGTGTGGTTTAGAGTCGACAGGCACAGATAAATGCACTGAATTTATTGTAATCTATTTCCCACATAAGAAATAGACAGAGTTTAGGTTGTAAAAGTGTTTCTATAAAACAGGGATAAAACGCTGCACAAAGTCACAATGTTGAGAATTTCCAATAATGGAATTTCAGTGTTTACACAATAATCCCAATGACACTTCATGTACTTAATTCGCATTTACATTTATAATTTGACTCATAATGAGATCATGACATGTATTCAAATCATAGCAGAGAGTTCCTGAGATATAAAACTTGATAAAATCTAAATTTACTTTCTAAACAATAAGCTATGCCTTTTAACTCCCTGATGTGTGAAGTGGATAACATTAATTACCTTGTTACACTTGGACCTGTCATAAGGTAGGATAAATTAGACAGCAAGTGAATGTTCTTGAAGTTGATGTGTTGGAAGCAGGAAAAATGGGCGTGTGATGTTCGTAATGACTTTAAAAATGGACAAAAAAATTGATGGCTTGATGACTCCATGATGCCAGGTCTTGTGTGGGGTATTAATAGTTGTCCGCGGAAGGACAACCAGTGAACCATGTGAACAATAGTTAACAAACATGTATATTTTCAAACCAGCATATATTAAAAATGTATTAAATTCACTCTTCATATAGGTAAGTTATGATATCCCAGATGAAGATGTATTTAAAAATTTCCAGAGCAAACCATTGAAGCTATTCCACTTTTGTTGTTTATTACTTTTTGACCTAAATTGTAAATGCCTGCAGCATGTTACATTGTGAAAGTTTCATGATGGACCACTGGAAAAACATTAACGATAAGAATATTTTTTACTCTCTCCTGTTTATTAATAACTTAAAGGAAATACTGTTGCTATCAAGGCTGGCGACCTGTCCAGGGTGCGTCCCCCATCCTTCGCCCTGTGTACGCTGGGTTGGACTCCAGCACTCCCCCGCGACCCCGTTTGGGACAAGCGGCAGAAAATGGACGGATGGATGTTGCTATCAAAATAACCCCTTGTTATTAATGAAAGGAAAGATATCCCCCTTTTTTAATGTGCATTCTATATCAGGATTTCTTTTTTTTATCTTGAAATGTTCACACAATGGCAGCACCTTTTCCAAAGTTGCATTAAATAATAATAAAAAAAAAAAATTCAAATGATATTTTGATTTATTGAAGGAAATTCACCAACCCCTATATTACTTATGTGAATTAATAATTGGCCCTTTTGAAATTTTGTGGCAGGACAACAATCTGAAGAATAAGAGCATGTCCACATCAAAATTTCTTCAATTGCATTTGCACTTTTTCACTTTTTGTTGGTACTGTTGAGTTCACTTTTTTTTTATAACCACTTGCCCTAATTAGGTTCGTATGCATTACATCCAAACTCCTGAACTGTCCTGCTTGGGAATTAATCCCAGGACCTTCTCATTGTGAGGCAACAGCGCCACCATGTGCCTACTTGCCTACGGACCTATGACTCAAGAGGTCCCAGGTTCGAATCTCACCCCTGGCACTACCACCACTGGGTCCCTGAGCAAGACCCTTAACCCTGAGTTGCTCCAGGGGAACTGTCCCTGTAATTAGGACATGGAAGTCACTCTGGATAAGAGCATTTGCTAAATGCCACAAATGTAAATGTAAATTCATAATGACCTTTTTTCCTTTATGGTTTTAGAATAGATAACAAGATTCTTTTTAATGGTATATTATGTGTTTATTCAGATAGTTTTTTATATTCTTTTCTACATTTTTGGAGATCAGAAGCAACTTATGTTTGTAAGCACACAAAAATACGGGAAATCAGAAAGGAGAAAACTAGTTTTTACAGCACTGTATCAGCACTGATGTGCAGAAGTTATATTTGGATGTCACATGGTGATTAAAATGATAATATATGCTGACTAGGTAGGCATGCATAATAAAACATTTTGATTGTTTTGATCTCAACCCCATTGTCCCAGACAGACAGTACTTTATGCAGTTATGGTTATTAGTTTGAGATGTGGGCGCCTATCATGTTTGAACGGCTCCCTTTTTATTTGGCTTGTCAAAAATCTCCCAGTGCACAGATGAAGTTAAAATTTATGAAAAAGAAAATGAGAAGAGAAACACCAAGAGCATTCTGTTTGGGAACTGTTGAGGCAGTTGTTGTAGTTTCACTCAAGAATCAACCACAAAGGACATTATTATTCACAAACTGATCACATTGCTGATTGTGTTTTTGTTACAACAGTCAAAACCCTCCAGCCATGGCTGTTAACATTCACAATCAAAGAAAGAATGAAAGAAATGTTGGACCTAGTGAGACTGCCTTCAGCTGAGTCTTTGTCCTGCTGACTTGGGAAAGTGTCTTTCACTTCTGTTAAAGTCTATGAGCTGTTAGTCCACAACTCAATCACAAACTTTCTCTAAAGGTTAGCCTCTTTCAACGAGAACCTTGTTTGTATTCCTTTCCTGTCTTGGCTCAGCTTCAGCAGACTCCAGAACTTATGTGAAGTGTTCATAAAAAGTACCTTTCATGATTTCTTAGTCCCTGTGTGTAAACTCTGTCTCAGAGAGTGAAATGAATGCTAATTTAAATTAAATTTTAATATGGCCCAACAACTTTATTAGGTCCACCTACCTTATCATGACTTTTTGTCTTTTTTATTTTTAGTCCTTTTAATACAGTTTAATGGCCAGAACCCCAATAGGGCCTCCAGTGAGCAGGTATTCTTTGAATGGTGGATCATTCACATCATTGATAGACAGAATAGTCCTCTAACCAAAACCGGAACAACAGTGTCCTGTAACCAGACCTGAACTCTTATTAAGGGCTAAAGGATGGCTAACTGTGCAGCATCAGATTAACCATCCTGAGTACCTTTATGCATACAAGGTGAGAAAGGTGAAATGCATTTATTAACCTACACACAAAGACCTCCTGCTGCGTGTGTGCACACTAACATGACACTACCAGTATCTGCCAGTTTTAATGCTGAGATGAAAATGACCCACCATTCAAGTAATATCTGCTCATTGATGAAAGGGGACTAAGAAGATGGAGAGAAGATGGATGTAGAAATGTAGAAAATGTAGATGGATTACATTTTGTAAATGTAAACGTCACCAGCTACATTTAATGCTGAATGGAGCTGGTAAAATGGGCAATGTTTATGTCACCTCATACTGAAACAGAAAGTAACAAATGACCACTTGAGTTTTTGAACAAGCAGGTGTACTTGTGCCTTATTCAGTAAGCAGTCCAGTCTGTAATGGGGAACAATCTGTTAAGTTCAAATTGAAATCCTCAGGGATATGGGAAAAAAATAATTCAGCCATTAATTCCTCCTTTTTTAGAGGATAAACTTATCCTCTTATCCTTAAGTTATTATTATTATTTTTTTTCCAATGTAATTCATTAAACTCATTTCAGAAAAACACGGAAGGTTCTGTTTTCCACATTCTAGCCACATTCCTTTTGATATAAATTCAGCAATTCTCAGGAATGCTTCCTGCTGCCAGTGTGTAAGGCTTCTGGATTTCTAGCCTATATGGTTTCAGGGCTTTGCTCCACAGCATGGTGTCTCTTCCTTTGTTCTTTACGATTCATCACAGTCACTTTAGTGCAGCTTCCCTGCACTTTTCAAACAGAAGTATACCAAAGTTGTGCCACATAATAATGTCAGTATCTTATCTAAAGCTTCAGCATCGATTCAAAGCAGCCTGTGTGGAACTGCACTGCAGAAAAACGTCCTGATTCCTGCTCATGTCTTGCTGGTGTCTGTGTTTTCATGAGTGTGAGATGAAAGTGCTGGCATGCTTCTTTCTCTGCAGAGCCATGTTTTACACAGCCTGTCAGAGTCTTTCATCTGACCGACCGTCCAGTTAAATTCCCTCTGAGTGAATGAATGCACTCTCAATCGCCAACCTGCTTGCATAGTCCCACACTGCACCTGTAGGAAGACCTCTGCAGTGCTCCTAATGGGATATTAAAACTGCCCTAGTGTTAAGGACAGTGAATTGTCTTTGGGCTGATTACAAAAAATATATATTTCCTTCTTTGGTTGAAATATATTACATTTGTTCCTTGTTTGGGTTAAGACAAGGTGTCTTTTGTTTCAGTAGTAGTTAGCCTCATGGGAAATGCTCACTTAAATCATCATGATTGCCTGCATTTATTTAAGTCTCTTATGTGGTTTGTGATACTGTATGACATACAGAAATGCATAAATGTGGACACATTTACACTGCATGGCTTACAGCTGCAGTGGGAGCTTGAATTATATCTTATATTATTCCATGTTTATAGTGTCATACAGTTTCTGAAACAACACATGCAAGTCTGTTTATGATTACTCAAATTGTATAATTTAAACATGTAATTTGTAGAGTATTAATAAATGGGGTGCAAGCTTACATTATATGTTAACTACATTGAGCTTATTCCCTTGCTTAACATTAAAGGTTTTTTTAAATGAGTAAATATTGAATGTTGGATGAGGTACCTTGTTTATATATCATGCTGTGCCATGGCAATGTTGTTTATGGTGTATTTGTGGGGTTTATGGTTCCTCTGAATGGAGTGTGTGTGTGTGTGTTTGTGTGTGTGTGTGTGTGTGTGTGTGTGTGTGTGTTTGTGCATGTGTGTGGGTATTTGCCATGCCCTGCCTGTCAGGATGAAATATTACCACACTTTATCCTGATTGCAGCGCAGGCAACTATTAATAAAAATTCATTGGCATAGACTTTGCTGAGATAGAAGAGAATCAAGGATTTGCTTAAATTTCCACATTATGTCCACACAGACTACCCTTTTTTAGTAATCATATAATGTTTTAGTTCACCTAGGTCCAAAATCAACCATACAGCCATGTAATCTCCAAAGACAAACACTGGCAGTAGAATTGGTCATACAAAGTTTAGTAACTCAGTTACTGTTAACATCAAGGAATGTTTTCCAGCAAGCCAGTTCATCATATTTCTGTCATATTTCTGCCCAGCTAGAGCTGCCACAGCCATCTTTAAATGTTGTTGCTATGAAATGGAAGCCTCTAAGATTAACAATTGCTCAGTCATAGCTTGGTAGACCACATAATCTCCATAGACTTCAGATTCAAATCTATGAAGATTCAAGATGCCTTGGGAAGCAAAGACAGCACAATAATTATTCTTCAGGACCTTAATGGGCAGAGTTTCTATGGTCAAGGAGCTGCACACAAACCCAAGTTTTCCCCTGATTACTTTACAAGTTATCCATCCATCCATTATCTGCCGCTTGTCCCAAACGGGGTCACGGGGGAGTGCTGGTGTCCAAGCCAGCGCACACAGGGCAAGTACGGGGGACGCACCCTGGACAGGTCGCCAGCCCATCGCAGGGATTACAAGTTATCTGTTAAAGCATTTTGCATTTGATGCAAATGAATAGGTTTTCATAAGTGGATGAAAGAAAAAAAGATATAATGAACCATAATGTACAGATGTATGCAAATTAGGTAATTATGTCTTGAGCTCCTTTTCCAAAACAAAAATTGCAATGATGTAGCACATTATGTCACTTTAGGCTTTGGGCGTTGGGAGGAATCTCATGCAGACATGGTGAGAAAAGTTGGTAGCCAAACCCAGAACCTGTCTGCTGTGAGGTAATAGTACTATTGTCACTGCCACTGTGTTGCCCAGACTTATTTATGTAACTGGCCAAAATGTAATTGTTGCTATAAGATTTTTAATGGAAAACAGTTTGTAAACGGAGCGTCATAATAATGAAGTGAAAGTGACTACTTGTCATTGTGAATACACTGCACAGCTCACAGTAAATTCTCTGCATTTCACTCATATACAAGGATAAAATATTGGGATTGTACCTTGCTCAAGGGTACCTCAGGGCAACCCATGACCATTCGATCCTGGGGCCTATTTCATAACCGCTTGGCCACAGCTGTACCATAAGTTCTGAAAGTTAAAATCATTTTACAATTCATTGCATAGTAATAATTTATTATTTTGAAGTTCAGGGTTCTCTTAGGATAAGCGATGCAGAAAATGGATGGATGGATGCTTTTGAGATAATGATTCTTTTATTTAGTTTTTCTTTTAAAATTTGCTCAGAGTGGTCTAGCAAATCAGTTTATAATTATACAGTATGTTGTTTTAATTGTGCGATATCAAAGACGCAGAGACTTATCCTACTTCACTGCTTATGTTATTATACAGTCTTATACTGTTCTGTATTAGTTCATTGCATCATTCATATTTTTGCAGCAATCTTTCTAGGCTTTTTGCCATGAATAGGGGTTTTAAGAGGTTGAGGAAATGTCTGTGTTTGAGTGGCTTGTTATCCTACACCCCTCAGCTTCTCAGTAGGGGGAAAAAAGAAAGAGAGAAATAAAAAAAGGTGCACGAAGATGTGAGGGCCTGAATTGCTCTTGTGCTGAATAGAGCAGAGGAATCCTCGGCGGCGGTGGAACTGCAGGGGCGGAGCTGCTCTTCCACCACAGATGACAGCCTACTATCTGCGTGTCTCTGTGCTTCATGTTCAAAGAGAATTTGATTCGAGTGAACTCTTGGTAACAGAGGGGGAATTAATTCCGCTGGGCTCCAGCCGCACGGTGCCTGCTCTGCGTTTGTCAGTTGAAAGCTGTGAAGTTCATGTCACCACTCACGATGTGTCAGAGACTTTTTCTGATACAGAGAGAGAAACAGGAGAAAGAGAAAAGTTGAATCAATCTGTAACCTCTCTAACCTGACGATTGCTGGATGTCCTGATGTGAACTGAGGAGTCTACAGGTGATTCTGATTCTAACAAATAGGGTTGCCCAGCTTATACTTTTCATATGTGGTTATAAGTAAGAAAGCCCAGGATACGTACAAGCTACAGGAATAAAATCAAGCCCATAGTAATACAGCAGTTACATTATGGCAGTAGATCGATAAAGGTAAACCAGATAGTGTAGTAATGAAAAATTTGTCACAATTTTTTGTCAACAGCAATTGTTTCAGCCTGGGCCATATAAGGCTCCTAGACCACTATGCACAAGAGTCTTTACAAGACCCTAAATGAATAAAGCTTTTAAATAAAGCAGAAAAAATACTTGAAACAGATTTCATGCCTTTACACTTTCCCCACTTTCCCCTTTACAAATAAAGTGCAAAGTCTTATTATTATTGTGTCTGCAATTGTAACAGTCTGCACTTTTTGTTTTGAGATTTGAAATCTGATTTTTCTCTTTTTTTCAGATTAGACCACATCATAATCCTGAAGCCGTTAATTTCTTCATTGTTGTTACCTGTTATGAAACAAGGCAAAACAATAATAAAAACAATGACAAATATATTGTAGATATTTGGAGCAACCCCTTACTTTTTAGAGTGTAGTTTTTTGAAAGCATTAAAAAATTTAATAGACCTGTAGGTTGCCCCGAGTTAGCCTTGAGCAAGGTACCGTCACCATCACTGCTCCTCGGGCGCTTTCAATAGCTTCCCTCTGCTGCACGTGTTTGTGTGTGGGTAAAATTCAGAGATGTAATTTTGTTGTAGTTCACTGTGTGTTGTGCTGTACTTACAATGACAAGAATGGTCACTTTCACTTTTTTCACTTTAATCCTGCAAATTTGGTGTACAATGTACATAAATGCTGATACATCTATTATAGTCATGCTGTTAATATGCTCCAAAAAAGTTTTTGCTATTTTCCTGCTGTTGTTATCTATAAAACTCAAAATGCTGAAGACAGAAGAAGCTAAATTTCATGTCATGTAAATTTAAATATCAAATACAGTATGGTTAGCAGTTTGGAAATTGTGGGGGTTCAGAGTATGTAGTTGTTCATATCTACCAAGGGAATAGGCTCCTAAAGCTCACTGATGATCCATGTAGAAAAAAAAGCAAAAAACTGATAATTACAGCTAATTTTTAGAATACAGCGCATTGCAACTAGCTGCATGTGGTCTGCATAACCCCAGTGCCTATGCTGACTCTTGTCTAGCCCCTAAAGTTCCCACAATGGGCACATCAGAACAGGACAATGGAACATCTGAAGAAAAATGCATGACATGTAGGAACAGTTCCCTGCCACACTTTAGAAATAGTTCAGAAATGGTTTGAAGAACATGAGTTTAAGGTGCTGACTTAGCCCCTACATTTGTGCATCTGTGGGATGAGCTGGACAAACTATTCTGCTGATATGAATATGAATTGCTACGCAGTCATCTCTGTTCTGACGTTCCACAAAAAAAAAAAAAAAAAAAAGAAGAAGCACTTTAAAGAAGCAGAGGCTACAATTTACAATTTACACATGAGCATTTACGCAAATCTGTTGGAACAATGTATTCTGCAAATTAAGTAAATTTAGGAGGTGCAAGCATTCAGACATTACAGTGCTAGCTTTTTATTCACCTGTGCTGGAACAATATATATTAAATATGAAATATTTAAGGGTTCGAACTCCTTCCCAATAGATTGCCCTGAGGTACCCTTGAGCAAGGTACTGTCCCCGTCCCGCTCCTCCCTGCGATGGGCTGGCGACCTGTCCAGGGTGCGTCCCCCGTCCTCGCCCTGTGTGCGCTGGGTTGGACACCAGCACTCCCCCGCAACCCCGTTTGGGACAAGCGGCAGATAATGGATGGATGGATGGATGGATGGATGGATGAAATATTTCTGTTTTTTTATGCATCATTTTACTGCTAAATTTAACCCACTGAAATAAAATGCCATAAAATCTGCCATGCATAAGTTGGAGTCAAGATGGCAAATGGCAAATTTTCAATAATATTCAAGTGTCCTATTCAAGGACAGGGGCAGCGGTGGCCTAGTGGTTAGGGCGTCGGCCACGTGATCGGAGGATCGGGGGTTCGAACCCCTTCCCGATGGGTTGCCCTGAGGTACCCTTGAGCAAGGTGCCGTCCCCGTCCCGCTCCTCCCTGCGATGGGCTGGCGACCTTTGGGACAAGCGGCAGAAAATGGATGGATGGATATTCAACGACAGTTTTCCAAGACATTTCAAATCTTGCATACAATACATTTAAAGAATTGTGATCTTGTTGTATGTTTTGGATCTTTTATGGAAATTCACTGGATAATATTCATATCCTTAACAACTGGCAAGTTGTGGTTTAATTAAAATGCTTCTTTTTGTACCCATAAATTCCTTCATCCTTGTATTCCAAGTTGAGTTCAGATGACCAGATTTTTACATTTACGTTTACGGCATTTAGCAGACGCTCTTATCCAGAGCGACTTACAGGTCCTAATTACAGGGACAGTCCCCCTGGAGCAACTCAGGGTTAAGGGTCTTGCTCAAGGACCCAGTGATGATAGTGCTAGAGGTGGGATTCGAACCGGGAACCTCTGAATCCATAGGTCCGTAGGCAAGTACCCTACCACTAGACCACCACCACCCCATAAGCACCTCTAGTTTATTTAAGTGGTTGCTTAATTCAGACAATACGTTTTGTGATCACGCTTAAGGTTCATGAGCCTTTCTGAGCCTCTTCTCCTTTCTTCCTAAAATATATTACAACACTGCACAGCGGCAATTCAAAAACCTAGCTTTATTGTTAATGTAGTTTGCCATGTACTAGAATTGTCTGCATTTGGCTTAAATTTAAGGCCTTATTAGTTTAAGCAGGCTCTGTAATTTCTTTAAATAAATTACATTCAGCAAATAATTGGATAGAAAAAATGTCATATTCTGGCTTGTTTTGGTCACTTTTTTCCTTTAGAAAATTGTTCCATAAAACTGTTTTTTTTTTCTTTCATTCTGTGAACTCAGTCCACTTTTACTCTGCCTTTTGAAGACACATTTGTCTAATACATATATTTTAAAGTAAATTGTGTTTCGGGTACACAGACATTTTGATCCTTTCCTGTCGGTTGCCTTTGGGCGAGTTACAAATTGGCATTTCTTTTTTTCTCTCTTTTCTCCTTCTTCACCTCTGCCTTAGCTTTTTCCCCTCCGCAGGGGAGAAATGGAAGCGCTGGAGTTGCAAAAAAATCATTTCCCTGCAGCAGTCCTGCTTCTGCTTCTGAGATGGATCATGGCGAGAGGGAGAGAGTGAGAGGGAGAGAGATGGAAAGAGGGAGAGAGCGGTAGAGAGAAAGAGAGAGTGAGAGAAGGTGGGTGGGGGGGATTTCTCTTGAGGGTAAAAGAGGGAGAAAGAGAGGAAGAGAGAGAAGAGCACAGAGGGGAAGGGAGGGGTGAAGTGAGGCAGAGTGAGTAAGAGAGGAGGGCACTGTGACTGGATTAGAGCACAACACACATCAGCACAGCATTACAGCAGTGAGCCTGTGGGACTACAGCGTTTATTCCTTCCTATTGCAGGGCTGGAGAGTTTTATTCTGTTTTTGTTTTTGTTAGCTCCAGGACCAGGACAGGTTCACTTTGAGACATCTGGACCTAGGCAGGACTGCGGAGAAAGGAGGGCAAGGCAGAAATCCAGCAGACGATCAAAGAGAGAGGGAGAGAGAGTGGGAGAGAGAAAGAGCAGCTTCTGGAGCAGCAGCAGCTTTAACAGGCAAGACATCATTACTTCAAATCAGCCTTTATTTCTCAGATGTTACACATAAATGAGATTTTTCATCACTTTAACTATAGCTCACTCCTTCATAAATAAACACTGTCCTCATCAGTTTTGACAGGTACACACCTACGTCATCTTTATGTCCAGAGTTGTTTCTTCTTGTCCTGGGCTGACGATACTACAGTCATTCAAATGCCCCTTAAAGAAAGGCCTCATTAATCTTCTGTTTGGCTTAATACATCATTACTTCTTTCTCTCTCTTTCTCTGTGTATTCTGTATGCACCAACGATGCTCACATTTGTACTTAGTGACACACACACCCTTGTTTTGTTGTTCGCAGTTATGTCTTGGTGTCCTGAACAGTAGATGTCCCTTAAAGTGCAGCTTTATCTGAAGACAGAGAGAAGTGCTAATATAACCTTATTGGTTTCTCTCACTGTCTTGCTCACTCTCTCTAAATGCTTTATATGCTTTTAAATGAATAACATTTTATGAATAACATTTATATATAATATTTTTTCTTTTGTTAATAGAGAAGAACTGTATGGGAAATTTTGAGTTGCTAGTGAGCAGTTAAGGAATTCCTCTGTAGTGCCATGCTGAAATAAAGTAGGCAGAAATATGACTTTCTTAATAAAGCAAGAGATCTTTTGAATTCAAATTTAGTTAAACAGAATAAAACTGAATTTGATTAATTAATCAGAGTTGCTTTGCTTGTTCCCTTGTGATAGGAAATATATTCAAAACATATTCCATCACTGTTACTAAAGATCAAAAAGCATTTACCTGAGGACCTCCAAATCATGCCATTATTATTTCTTCTTCTTATTATTCGGTTAGTGTAGTTATTTTAAGTTAGTTTTAAGATCATTTTAATTTTCTTAATTGAAATTATAATTACTGTTGCTTGCTCTCTCAATCTCTCTCGCTTTCTCTCACTCACAAACACACATATACACTGCTACGAACTGCATAGCCTGAATTAGGAAATTGATTTAAAAAAAAAACAGTTACTGTAGAAAGCCACAAGCATCATAATTACAGTGACTGAGCTGAATTCAACTTAACATGAACTCTACTGAAAAGAATCAAGCTCCAGTCTTGCCATTTAGCTAATAAACTTAACACTGATTTAACAGGTATCAGTCCTGCTCTCTCTCTCTTTCTCACACACACACACACACACCCCTGTTGCATTCTGTGCAGGCGAAGCTGATCTTAAACTATAGCCTTTTTTTCAGTTTAAGGCATTTTATTCCATTGTTACTCTTAAGCTTTTTTTATTTTTAGCAAGTAATAATAAAGGTTTTCTGGAGCATCGGCAGCTATGACTTCTGAAGCTTTGAAAGTAGGAGTTAGAAATAGAGACTTGTTGTGATATGCATCATTTCTCTTGCTAGCTTACGCATATAAACAAACACACACACACCCTGTTTGTATTCTGTCTGTGTGTGAGTACTTTGCTGTCTTAAACAGTAGATGTCCTTTGTTATTCCTTCCTGACAGCTTCAGCAGCAGCAGTGATCCGCAGAGTGGGCTGACATCAGCCTCGTAAACAATCTGAATCCCCTACCTTTACTTACGGACACCCCTTAAACTCGGCTTACTGAAAGGTGAAGGACAAGGCTGACCTTCATCAGCCATGGAGGACACACTCACTTGCAGCCCTGCCACCTTTTCCCAGGTGTTTGGACGCCAGGGACAGCTCATGCAAGCCAGTGAGTAGATTTGATATTTCTATTTGCTACAATTTATTTCTCTAGCAGACTGTCTATTTACAGTGGTATGAGAAACTGTATAGCCTACTGATTAAAAAAGTACACAACAAAGCTAGAATAGTAGCACCACCAGTTTTTTCTCTGTCCATATACATATATCAGTCTTACCAGTAAGGAGTGGGATATTTCAGTATCAGCATGGTCAAGGAGTGATAGTGGAGGATATTTTAGGCATTAAGTAAACAGTCAGTCTTTAAGGTTTTACTGGCAGGGTGGAAAAAGGGCAAACACATTTTTTTGGCCAAAAGGCACAGTATCTCCAAAAATGCAGATCTTATTGCAGATCTTGTGTGATGGTTATTTTCTACCAAAGGTGATACAAAGAAATACAACTATAAACTTATGATAGTTTAATAGGCCAAGGTTTAGTGTGTTGGGAACAAAAGCTAAACCGTTTGGTTCGATCTCACAGTAGAGGACATATTGAAGTATTTCTTGACAAAAAATGGATTGCATCTTGCTGTGTGTGTGGCATCATTGCTGCAGAGTGCTTGTCTGTTGCTGAAAGTTCAACAATAGGCATGTGAGTATTGTACAATTTTCTTTTCAATTATGTGGATGGCTATGTGTGTGTTGTTTACTTGGGGCCTTGGGTAGAAAAGACAATGAGATCAATTGTAGGAAGAAGGTAGTTTGGAGGACGTAGCGTGTTACACTGGGTGATGTCCTGTTGAGAAAGCTTGACTCCTGGTATTCATGTGAGGGTTAGTTTGATAGAGATCACTTACCTAAACATTATTCCAGATAAAATGCACCCCATCATGGCCATGGTATTATCTAATGGCAGCAGAAATAATTTACACCTTACATCAACAGACATTTTTGTTGATTGTGCTGCTCTGTCCATAAGTATCCAGACACATTCATTAATTCAATTAAAACTGTTTTCAGATGCAGAAAAGCACTGCCAAAAGAATGAGTTGCTTTAAAGCAGCTGCAAATCAACCTTAGGTCATCATGACCAATATAAAGCATCAGCTAGAGGGGGACCCTCTAAAGACCCTCAGCACTGAACTGTGGAGCACAAAAATTGTATTCTATGAAGTGACAGAGCTTCATAATATATTATTGGAAGAAGTCAACATCTGTACCTAAAACCATTAATGCTGTTGTGGCTCGATAAAATCAAACTTTCACAGCTAGCAGATTTTTTTTATGTGTCATTTGTGTCTTTAGTCTCTCATCAAGTAGAGAAGACTGCTCCTGTGCTGTTGTATTACTGGAAAGCCTGGGGGAATGATTTCAGAGTGGGCACATGCTCTTTTAACGACCTTACTTATAAGTAGCTTGAGTACTAAAAGTAAGTGCACTGATGTTGTGTGTAGATAGAAAAAAATAATCTTTAAATGTCTGTGTTGCCACTTTGCTATTCACGGCCTTATCATCAGGCTGACCATCATTATTCTTGCTACTCTGTTTCAGTTCGTTTAACTTTGCTACATTCAATCTCAGTCAGCCACGGTCTAATGCTGTGAATAATTGAGCAAGGGAAAATATAGCAGCACTATTTGCAACGTCTGTGTGTTGGAGGCTGGTACAGAGTTGTACACTCAGCTGCAGGTGGTCAGTGAAAAAAAAAGAAAATTTGACCGTGTTCTTGTTCATGCATCTGTGTGAGAGCTGGTCCTGGTCCTTTGTGAATACTGAATAGCCTTAGACCAGTGTAGAGAGATAACAACTGCTTTTCATGATAAATTATAGAATAACAATACTTTTTTTCTGGCCTGTTTATTTGTATCCCCTTCCACCCAGTAGCTTGTGCTCCCCATATCACACAGTGGGATTTGAATATGAATTACATTAAAAACTTTCATTGAAAAACATTAATTTTATTATATGTGTCAGTGTTAGTGTTTCTCAATTAAACTTCATTGTTTCATAAAAATATGTAATTTATTAGCATTTGTTTTCTCAATTTATTGGCAGTGGCTTGATCTTTTACACATTTACTGCTTTCTCAAAGTCAGAAACCACTCTTTCATTTTTTTTTTTTCCAGTGAAACTGGCCAAATGACAAAACCTAAATTTAACAGACAAGTTCATAGAAACATTTACAGCTAAATGTATTGAACGTTTCTAGTACTTACTGTTGTCACATTTTACCTTTATTAACTATGTTAACTATGTAAGTTAGTCAGCATTAGAAGACTGCATTTTCGGTTTATGATGTTCCAAATAATTCCAGTTACAAAATGTACAGTAATCAGCTGATACATTTGGTTTTTAGGATGCTTTTTAACCTTTTGTAATTAATGTATACAATTACTTACTACTGTGTTTATTATAAAAATACAACATTTGAAACTATTCTTAGCTTTTAGTATTTAAATAGACTTTTTGAAAGACCTAGTTTCCTATACTTGAGACTTAACAAATACTGTTTTTTTCTTATATATTTTTTTAATTACTGGTTACTTGATTAATTGTGATTAAAAGTGACTGTTAGATTATTCATCTCATAGTATAGGGCATAGTGACAACTCAAGTTTTTTTGGCAAATTTTCCCTATATTTAAATCCAATACATACTTACACCCAAATTTGTTCATACAGAAAGTGCTTATATTGTCATATTGCACACACACTCACACACACACTTACACACACACAGCACAGAGAGAGAGAGAGAGAGAGAGAGAGAGAGAGACAGCAGCGCTGCACTTGCTGCTAGTTTTGAAGCTACTAATAGGTCTCACTTATTCCCCATACAATGGAGAGATTAGCCCCTCAGGGTTAGTCTCTGCATGTGCATGGACACAGTGCCAGTTATAGCTGTGAGATGAGGAAGCTGAGCAGACATGTGTCACATACTCGCGTCTCTCACCCGCCAGACTTTGCGGTGTGAGTGTGAGTGCAGATGTTTCATAAAGGAGCTCTTTTTCCTTACATTCATCCTTAAAATTTAAACATCCCCTGACATTTAAAGAACACATCGACCTTTTAAGCAATGTTTAATTATGCATGTTTTGGAAAGAAATCAGCCACTGCAGCACAGCAAGTAGTATTAGTAAATCACAGCAAATTGTAAAAACTTGCATCTCACAGATGGCGTTTCTTTTTTTCATGAAGCTTTTTTTTCACGAGGGAGCCATTCTTGAAAATGAACTGAAGTAGTCTTGCAGTTTTACTATCGCAATCTTGACTCACAGCCAAGCAAAACATGACTGCGAAAGAAACGGGCTGCAGTATAAGCCTATTGGCATCACGAACACATGCTCCAAAATGACGCAGTGCACATGTCATGAGGGAGCTTATTTTATGTTAGCAACATAAACAGGCCTCAGAAATGTACTATTAAAGAAGCACTGGATAATTGCTGATAAATGTTTCTGTATGCTAATCTTTTTAAAAGGCCTAAATGAATTTAGCAAAGCAGTGATCCTGCACATTTTGGTGATTTTCTTACTCCTACACACTCACCTTGACTAATTCATCTTGAATATGTTGGCCGCATGGAAAACTTGAAATCGAAGAATAGCGAGGCCCCCAGGAGCAGGGTTTGGGAGCATTCGTTTAAAGGAATAGTGAAAGTGACAATTTGTCATAGTGAACCACAACAAAATGCATCCTCTGCACTTAACCAGTACACACTGTGCATCATCAGGTAGCCATATCCAGTGCATGAGGAGCAGTGATGGGGATGGTTCTTTGCTCAAGGGTACCTCAGGACAACCTACTGGTCCAGTATTCAAACCCACAACCTTCCAGTTCTGGGACCTAGTCCCTAACTACTAGGCCACCACTGCCAAGTGGATAGATTAACACAGATAAGAAGGAATTGAATCTAGTTTTAGGCTTTGGCAGATATCAGAAGATGAAATACTACAAACACTTTGTAAATTTCAAAAGAAAATTAGAAAAGCATTCAGGTTTCTGTACTTAAGTACCATTGCACATTTTCTTAATATCAAGACAAATCCATGAAAAAAAGTTTTCTTGGTGTATTCACCAGTGTTAACATTTGTGATGCATGACATGCATACTAAGACATAAAAGACATTACAGAGAGAAAGGGAGACTCAGTAGTTGGAAACATGATGTTCAAAACAGCAAGTACTACTAGAGACATGGAGGTGAAGCAGTGAAGTTTATGTTCATTATTATCTTCAGTAGATTTCTTACTATATTTAAATCTTTTATGAAATTAAAATAGTTTAATAGTGTTTGAATTATTTTTAATATGATGTGAGGTTCAATTAGCTTTACACAGAAACTGAAATGATTTTTTTACTCTAAGTGTATTTTAGAGCAGGTTCTCTTTACTTTTACTTGAGGACAGAATATGAATCAATACTTCTACTTTTTCCAGCATGTGTACTTTTGCACCCCTTGGCCATTTACATATCTGGACACTTTTCATTTTCATTTTCATTCATTGTTTGCACTATTAGCTTTTCTGGCATCTTAGGTTTTGAAGTCTTTTCTCTACATGACCATTTCAGTAGCAACTCTTGCATGAAAAATTATAGCTGAGATATTTTCGTCAAAGTAATAAGATTAATGGGATTATAGAAATAATGCATTATTCACAATATCAGCAACAGCGAAGCTAAATGTAGTCATGCCTACGAGCAGGCTTTGGTCCAGAAGCACTAATTCAAGCACATCGGGATTTGATGCATGTAAGCATACGCCAGCTGGGATAAGGCTGACATTTTTTTCTACATTACAACATTCAGAATATTCACATATTCACCTGTTTATGCTCTACCCAGGTACAAGTACTTAGTCTGTTAGGAAATTATGATTTTTTTACGAAGGTACTGTATAGAGCATGCTGTTTATTTTGTTGTCCTGTGATGGACTGAGGACCTTTCCACAGTGTTTCTCCAATTTTTTGCCCTATAAACACTGGGATAAGCGCCTGCACATACCGTGACCCTAGTCAGGATAAGCGATTAAGATTGTGGTCTGATGGATGGATGCATGGATGGACGGATGAATGTTTATTTTAAGTGCGCCACACTTATAAGATAGATTGGATTAGGATTTTTTTCTTGTTCTTATTGAGATAATAGTAGAAAATTTGTTGATGTTGATATCAAAGCAGTCCTGCTGTTTTGTCAAAGCAGTGTAGCATTATAAACTGGAAAGTGCACATTACACTATAAGGAGAAGTTGCTGCCAGAGATCTATCAGATTCATTACAGTGGTCTGATGTGACGAATTGAGAGAAAAACTAGATCCTTGCAATGGAACATTCATGGATGGAGACTTTTTGTTCTTTTTGACTATTGTTCAATTGCCTGACTCCAGCAAAGCATGCTTTGAGAATTCCTAAATCATGGCATAAGAGATTCTCCCATGTAGAAAGCATAGAGGCTCTAAATACTCCACAGCATGACTCACAGAAAATGAAGCAGCACATTAAAAAGCCTGTGATGTATAACAAACAACCTCATTTACTACATACTCCATCAGCCCTCATCTCACAAATTACACACCTCCCTGGCCATTATTCCCTACCAACATTTTCAGGAAATGTCTTGAAAGCAGCATATTTTAAGGGGTCATAAAAGGCAAACAAAACAAAAAACAAGATAATGTTTGTTCACATTTTTTCTCATTCCTGTTTGCCCTACTATAATTTGGCAATTCTGCGTTATGATGCTTGCAGAAGGATGCAGACGAGTCTGTCTATACTGAAAATATCACAGATGGAAAAGGCTTTGCTCTCTGCTGTCCTCTGGCTGGGGAATAATGGAAAATTTTATAAATAATGCCCTTTGTCTTGGCCCGTATCTGCAAATTCATTAGCTTAGTCGCTCTGTTTGGTATGCAGGAATGTATTAGCGTGTGTGCATCAATGTGTTTAATATTCTGCATGTAGCTTTGGAGTGCTGAAAGCCTTTTTACTAAATGTGTGTTTTTGAAGTGTTGGTGATGAGCCTCATCTGCAGCAGCTCGGCCTGAGCAGAGCTGAAATATGTATAACTAAGAGGAGAGCTGCTTCGCTCTCTTTTTTTCCAGCATGCACAGCCAATCTGTATCATCCATAATGATGCAATATTGTAGTTTGAAACATTTTGATCTGTCATTCACTCTGAACACTGTTGACATGTGGTGCTGCTGCTCTTTCCTCCCATTGGAATTGTTTTGTTATAAACAATGAGATGGATACATTTACATTTTATACATTTTTTTAACTTCACTTATTTTGCTTTAATTTCTGTGCCCAAAATAACAACGTCTCTGCTCTAATTTGCGTCCAAAGGCATCCAGCATTTAAGAAAAGTGTTTTTTTACACTCTTTTTTGCCTTAGCAGATTTTCTCTTTCAACACTGATCAAAGCATCCTGGAATAAGCCTTTGCTAGTATGCTTTTAAAATGTTTTTGAAAAATCATCTTCAAGAACTCAAAAAAAAAAAAAAAGCCTTGGTAAGATTGCAGTGAGATGGCAATGCAATGCTTTTATGTTTTTATGTCTCCAGCTCCCTGATTTATGTGTACGCATGAGCGGACATAGTATCCATGTTTCGTTGGTGAAGAGTACAGATGTGATGACATAAACATTCCCTACTGTAATCAATGTTACCGTAGTTTCCAGTATTATACAGTAGCTACTGTTAACATATGTTTAGTACATTTAATTTAATTAATAGACATTATCATCCAGGGCATCTTATTTCTTGAAGAATTCATGAAGATTTCAGTATTTTATCACAAGATAGCAAGTTACCAAGCTCAGTCTAAATAAGTCTTTTGAACATGGTTTGTCCTTGCTTAGCAATAATGGGGAAAAAAGTTATTTTTGGATTTTACATTACACACACACACGCCCTTGTCATTGTGAAATGCAGCACAGCACAACACAACAAAATGAAACCTCTGTGTTTCACCCATACACACACGTGCAGCAGGGGGTAGCTATTGAAAGCGCCCAGGGATCAGTGATGGGGCATGGTAGCTTGCTCAAGGGTACCTTAAGGCAACCTACTGGTGAGGGAATCGGACCCAAAATCTTCCAATCCGGGGCCAACTCCCTAACCACTAGGCCGCTGCTGCCCACAAAGGTTCCACCGAGATTTGAACTCAGATCACTGGATTCTAAATCTAGAGTGCTAACCATTACACCTTGGATCAGGGTTATCAAGTTAAGTCAAGTTACGGTGACAAGGTTATCCAGGCAGAATATTCTTTGTTTGGTTGAAAACTGGGGTGGCCTGGGTCATTTCTGTGTGGAGTTTGCAGATCAAGTGAATTAGGGATGCTAAATTGCCCCCCTAGATGCTAATATGTGTGTTAGTGGGATTATCTTTGTGCCCTGGATTGTCTTTTGAACTCCAGCACCTTCATGACATTTGTTAGACCATGTGAACACCTCTATCCAGCCAAGCAGGATTGTCATGAGCTCAGTGGGGCCCTTTATTTGGGAGAGTTCATTTCCTGATAATGCTTTAGCATCCATGGCCAGGAGTCCAAAAGAGCTCTCTGAGTGTGCAAGATCCCTGACAGGATACAGGAACTGTGCCCAATCTCAATTTTCAGTGGAAAACAGTTGAGGTCAGTCGTTGCTCCCTGATAATTTTTTTAGCAGTGGATTGTGGGAACACAGGAGACCATGCAGGCGCTTGGGTGATGCAAATTTCTGGCATATGCTGCAAATAGCCATACTGTTTGTAGAATCTGCACCGGAACATTTTGTGGCTGTGTTGAATGTAACACAAAAAGCCATTGAGCCCAACAGTTTACTTTCTCCATCACCGGCTATTTGCATAAAATACAGTTTATAAATAGGGTGAAAAAATTGGTGAAAAGGGATAAAACATGTAAAAATGTGAGGATGATGATGATGATGATGATTATTGTTAGTTAACAAATACACTGAAATAAAAAATATATAAAAATAATAAATATAAATATGACACAATAAATGTTGTGTATAATTAATCCATGGATTACAGTGTTAA
Organism: Hepsetus odoe; assembly: GCA_017165825.1. Lineage (NCBI taxonomy): Eukaryota > Metazoa > Chordata > Actinopteri > Characiformes > Hepsetidae > Hepsetus > Hepsetus odoe. Next base: position 1,062,870 of record CM029393.1, on the reverse strand, counting down.
AATGCATTTAGTTGTTTTATTTCTGGTTCACAGCAAAAATATTTAGATGATTTTTTATTTATTGTTCAACATCTAGTATTGTTTATTATTATTATTATTGGTAGTAGTGGTAGTATTAAGTTCAAGATTCAACAATACAATGCAAATGTTACAGCACTTTCTTTCATGACAACTTTTTTGCAGCACTTTCGCCTCAGCCACTTAACCATAGTTGTAGATTGCAAGCATCTGGCACATCAATACTGTGAAGGCCATACTGATTTACAAATATATTGTGCAGGCCAAGCATGGAGGCTGAAGCAGTAAGCCATAAGGGTGTATGCTAATTGTACAATGGTACTGTAATTTAAATTAGTGTGATCATCATTGGGTTTTATAATACATTAAATCGATAACCATTCTATCCCTAGTGCAGCGTGTGCAAAAGTGCTACACAGACGTTCCAGATTACACAGGACCTGCAAGCTTTTCCTGCGGACTATGATTTGGACTTGCAGGTTGTGACTGCTTTACATGCTCCAAATCTACAGTGGCCTCTTTCTCGCACAGTGTGAGAGCCCTCACAGTTTGACAGCAGGGAGAGCTGTTGAAATAAGTAGGGCTCCAGAAAAAATTGCCCAAATTCTTCTGCATAAATCCTGCAGACACGGCAGAGATGCCCTTACATAAGCATTTACATATTAAATGTTTCCATGCTTAGTATTTATGCACTGCAGTGGCAACAACAACCATGTGGTATTGGATTGGCTAATATCTGCTGCTGGCAGATTGAGATGTTTTATGTAACAGTTTGACCTAAGCTGTCATTACTGAAAAATTGGGGCCTGTGCTTTTCCTGCACTGCCACAGAAAAATAATTTCATCATTCAAGGCCCTATTTTATGCACTTCTTGTTAAGAAGGCTTGCTAATTGCATCATAAATGCTGTTGAATCTTAATAATGTCACGCTGACAAGTGTGTATTAATGAACGAACACTCAGAGCAGAGGAACCAATTCAAGGAACAGTTTGGCAAAAAAACTAACTGACACATTTTTTATCATGGCTTCTTTAATATTTTGCATTCACGAAAAGTTTTAATTGCTATAAACCTGCTATAGAACAATTTGAGTTCACCAATTGTGCACGTAAAAAATGACACCTTCCAGGTATTTTGACTATTTTGAAAAATGTTTGTTCATAAGTTTAAGAATCTTATAATGATACAGTGGCTTGGACCCATTAACTATTGTTGCAATTATGAGAATGTTGCACTTCATCAGTGGTAGTTTGTCTTGGTGGATGGAAATGGTAATTTACATGTACTAAACTTGCTGTTTAAAAGTTAGCAAGCAAAGTTATTCAGATATACAAACCAAATACAACTGAAACTAATTTTATTTCACTAAGATTCTATTGTCAAGCTATGACTTAAAAACATATTTGTATTCCCCCATCAGTTCCCCATTGGAGATGACAGCGTGCTGTGCTGGTAAATTGCTGTCGTTAGACACCAGGCAGGCTCTTGCCAGGTCCAATTGTTTAGAGCACAAGAAATGAGTCACCTTTCTGCACCGCCAGCTTGTGTCGATTTTGACAATGGGAATAAAATAGTATCAGCAGAACTGTCTTAAAACGTATGGCTTTTTGTCTGTTTTGTTTTACACTCCAACCTCCACAGCGGAAGAACAGTCAGTAGCTTGCTTAGGAAAGTGGACACGTACCTGACAGCAGCCTTGAAAAGAATTAGACTGAATTTATCCAAGAAAATAAATAAATAAAATAAATCCATTATATGTATGATGACTGAAAATATTTTAGTATTATTTAAATTCTATTTATATAATAAATATAAATAATAATATTTATAAGGAAGTTTCAACAAAACAAATGCAGTTAGTTCAAAGTTCTTAAAATTATATTGTATTTGTAGAATTTACTGGTGTGGTCACTGGGTAAATATGAAAAGGGATTTAAAAATGGCATCTTTTTTGTCTGAAAAGTGTAGAAACAGTTGCTTGACTAGTTAGCTTCACATTATCTGCATGCCAGTGTCATCACACTTGCCTCAAACAAACAAGCACCAAAAATCTCTATTCTGAGTTAGTGAACAGTCTGTTTATCCATTCAAACTGGCTTAGCTTTTCTGTAATTTACTGTTCAGTATGTTACCATTTGAGTAGGTGTTTGGGCTGGAAGTGACTGTAAGAGCATACTATAATCAGCTAGTCAGCGTTTACAAAGTCTACAAAGTCAAAGACTAATTTCATGAGTGGTGATGGTGTGGTTGGTAGCCATAAGGCATAATACTGATAATGTTCAAAAACACACTTTATTTTCTCATAGAAAGAACAAGTTAAGTTCCATTTCCAGTTCATAATATATGCAGAACATGACTACAGAATGACACAGAAGTCCACAAGGAATACACTGGAAGGAACATTTCTTTATTATTAATCAGTCAGTCAGTCATCCCTGCGATGCGCTGGCGACCTGTCCAGGGTGTGTCCCCTGTCCTTCGCCCTGCATGAGCTGGGATGGACTCCAGCACTCCCCCGTGACCCCCGATCCCCATCGCAGGGAGGAGCGTGACGGGGACGGCACCTTGCTCAAGGGTACCTCAGGGCAACCTGTTGGGATGGGGTTCGAACCCCTGATCCTCCAATCACGCGGCCAACACCCTAACCACTACGCCACTGCTGCCCCGTTTATTATTTAATTTTTTTTTTTGCAATTTTTTAATATCATATATATATATACATATATATATATATACATATATATATATATATATATATATATATATATATATATATATATATACACACTCACACACACGTGTGTGTGTATACAGTACTGTGCAAAAATGTTAGGCAGGTGTGGAAAAAAAGCTGTAAACAAAGAATGCTTTCAAAAACAGAAGTGTTAATCATTTATTTTCAATCAACAAAATGCAGTGAATGAACAAAAGAGAAATCTAAATGAAATCAATATTTGGTGTGACCACCCTTTGCCTTCAAAACAGCATCAATTCTTCTAGGTACACTTGCACGCAGTTTTTGAAGGAACTCAGCTGGTAGGTAGTTCCAAACATCTTGGGGAACGAACCACAGATCTTCTGTGGATGTAGCTTCCTCACATCCTTCTGTCTCTTCATGTAATTCCAGACACTCTGGATGATGTTGAGATCAGGGCTCTGTGGGGGTCATAAGAATTAATGCTGGTTTGAAGGCAAAAGGTAGTAACACCAAATATTGATTTGATTTAGATTTTTCTTTTGTTCGCTCACTTTGCATTTTGTAAACTGATAAAAATAAACAATCATTATTTATATTTCTGAAAGCATTCTTTGTTTACAGCATTTTTTCCACACCTGCCTAAAACTTTTGCACAATACTGTATATATATATATATTGTAGAAAGTTTTGAGAATGACAAGTATTAGTTTTAAGAATGACAAGTATTGTTTTTCACAAAGTTTGCTGCTTCGCTGTTTATAGACCTTTTTGCCAGATGTTTTTATGGTATACTGAAGAATAATTATAAGCATTATTTTTTTTTGACAATTACATTATGTTTTTGCAAAAAGTCAATATATATATATATTTGTATGTATAGCTGATATGATGGAGAAAAGAGAAGAAAGATTGACATTTTGTGTGTGCAAGAGACTAGATGGAAGGGTAGTAAGGCCAGGTGTATTGGAGGGGGGTTTAAATTGTTTTCCATGTTGTGAATGGAAGGAGGAATAGGGTAGGTGTAATCCTGAAGGAAGAGTACGTGGAGTGTTTTGGAGGTGAAGAGGGTGTCAGGGAGGCTGATTAGTTTTAAGCAAGAAGTTGAAGGTGTGGTGATGAATGTTGTTAGTGCTTATGCACCAGAAGTTGGTTGTGTGATGTAGGAGAAAGAAGAATTCTGGAGTGAGTTAGATGAAGTGATAGAGAGTGTATCCAGAGGAGATTGGTGCAGATTTTAATGGACATGTTGGTGAAGTGAACAGAGGTGATGAGGATTTGAATTTTACAAGGATCAGATCACTGACTTTTGTTTCTAACAGAAATGGTCTTACCTGTTTTCTGTCATTCTGTAGGTCAACGGTGTTTGACTGACTTAAAGGCATGTTGAAAAGCAATCAATAAATCTATGTAGACTTGACTGGCACTACTCTCTCTGACATTAGCTGCTAGGAAAAGAAAGCAAGATCTTTAATCCTAATTGGCAGAAACTACACTTTATTGGCTGCTAAGGCTGTGGAATATGCTGACAGGTCTCAGGCTAAGGTCTTAGGGACAGAATGTCTTGATGGGGCTATTTCAATGAATTTTAAGGAGGGTCTATAGAAGATTAATGTTTTTGAATTTGAGTATGTGTCAGACCTGAACAACTCCATTGGTAATCCACATTGAATACGGTGATGCAATGCTTTTCTGGATGACTCTGAGCTGGGGGCAGTGAACCCTTCAGTGCGGATTTTATTCAAGCAGGGTTTTCAATTCATCCTCACTGCATAATGTGCTATTCGCAGAGTATTTGCCAAATGCTGTTTACCCTGAGCAGATTCAGCCATGTTTGGATGATGAGAGCAGAGTGAAACTTGGTGGAAGTGGAGAGTTGCTTTTAAAAGACTGAAATTAGTTTTGGATATCTGTGCTCACACACTCCCTGTGCTGCATTAGACTTTCTCTGATTGCTTCTGACAAATATGACAGAATATTCAGAGATGCAGCTGGCAAAACTTTTTATAATGGAAGAGCTATGGAACATCTTGCATGCAAATTTGTTGTCATCTAAATCCACTACAGAGGAAACCTGCATTTCTCATATGTGGGTGCAAAATGAATTATGCTGGTTCACGCTTTAGAATATTTAGGTTCAATTTTTTATCAAAGACTATTTTAAAGGTATTTTAAAGACTGCTGAGCTCTATATTCTGGACTCATGGTGAAAAACACCTGGCTCACAGCGACTCAAAAATGGAGCAGGTCGAGCTTCTGACCTTCAGTGCAAATGAATACTATTATGACAAAAGACAAAGAATATTTTTCATTATATTATCAAGCCTCAATAAAATCTTCCACTCCTTTTTGCATTTTGTCATTCTACCTGAGTGTAATGATGGTGGCGGTGTCATGGTCTGGACATCAGTGCTTACAGAACTTTAAACTTTAGTAACATCACTGTGCACAGGAACACAAAATACAAAGAAGTGTTGACACGTACAGACTAGCAATGACCGACGCCCTGCTCTAGCTCAGTGGGGCTTAAGGCCAACCCTAATGAAGCACACCTGTTCCCTAAATGGAGACCTGGTGAGCCTCATCCAGAACTGAGCAGAGCACCATCTGCTGTTACACTGAGCTGTGTTAGTCAGTTAAAGGCTTATGCTTTCTGTTAATTTCAACTGTAATTGCCCTTATGAAACATAATTTAGTTCTGCTAATGGTAAACTTACAAGTTGTCTAGCTTGTTATACGGTCTATCTTGCTGCTTATTAATAATGTCCAGCAACAACCATGGTAATGATCATTTTAGGCTGGGAACATTAAAGGTAAAAATTCCAATTTTCCAATTTATCTTGAGTGCTCAAAATAAGGTATGATATTAGATGGACAACAATACCCTACAATAACCTACAATATCTTATTTGGCCAACAACCCCCCCTTACCCAAAAATGTATGTATTTCCCTTTATACTGTTTCTCTTGTGGTATTGATTGTAATTGTAAGGAGGGCTGCAATGTCAGCACTGGTCTACTTCTCTGGAGTACTAAGATCCTATAGCCTCGACCCACCTATCTTGCAGGTGCCACATGGCCAGCTCATTAGGGCTTCAAATTTACTATATAGGACTTTAATCTTGTACCCACTCAAAAGGAAAGAACTTTTGCAAAGTATCTTGAGCATTTGCTAGAGTCACTGCTTGTAATGCACTGGAATCTACTCCTTGTTTGTTGTTTTGGCTGGCCTGTTTGCCTGACTGCTGTTTTTGGATGTACTTATTAAGTCTTTCCAACTTGCACTTGCATCCAGTCTCGCTCTCTTTAAGCCTTACAGTAATCCAGACATTGACATATATTTGGGGTTATACCCAAATATTCTCATTCTCAACATAAGTAGGAATGTCTCTAGGCATTTGTTACCCTTAAAAGAAAAACTTTTGCAATAATACTGCGCAAAACATGCTATACCCATTTATGTCTGGTCATGTCTGGGCCAATAAGACTAATTAATAGCTAAGTTAATAACTAAGTTAGGTTCTTAGTTCTCACTCACTCACATTACATTTATTTTTTCACACTATATGTCCAAAACTTTCTAGACATCCACTTCAACCTACATTTTTTTCAGAAACCAAATGTACTGCGTAGTAGAGAGTTTGCTCCCTTTTCTTCAGTAACAGCCTCTTTTCTTATGGTTTTACATTGCTGCAAGGATTTGGTTGCATTCAGCCCTAAGAGCATTAGTGAGATTAGGTACTGATGATGGATGATTAATTGTAGATCGCATAATGGTCTCAAAAAAAAGCCCAGGACATTACCCCATGGTGTGTAGTTCTGCTGCTCCAGACTGGGGGACATTATACCACACAGTCCAGCACCTGGCCAAGAGTTTCCCATTTATGAGCCGTGGTTTTGGTGGGGATTATACAAGCTGTATGTATGTGCAACTGAACACTTGTACAAGGACGAGGTGCACCTTAAGGTTGACATGCATGTCTTTGGAATGTGGGGGAAACAAGCACTTGGATGAAACCCACACAGAACTCCTTCAAATCCAGGACCTTCTTGCTGTGAGGTGATGGTGCTACCCACTATGCCACCATGCTGCCCACCAGTACATAATTAAAATCACTTAAGTAAACTTAACCCAACTATCACTGATAAAAGTTAGCTCAGCCAATTTTTTGTCTTAAGGAAGTAGAATTGTCTTACCCACACTGGGGTCTAGATCCAATATGAGAGTGGCTGAAGTTGTTAAATCAGCAAGAAGATTATTTTTGATGTTCATCTTTTACACCCAAACTCTGTATTACAACTTCACCAATTTCACACCCCAGTCAGAGCTCTGCAAATGGAAGCAATTGTCATTTCCTTTCCCTCTTAATGGTACAAGTAGCCTTGTTGTACATTTTTCTTAGCATGTGTCTGCACTCAGCGAGTCTGTGTGGTTTCAGATTAGCTTTCCTTCATGCTTTAGCACTGAAGCATACTTTCATATTGTCTGATACAAGAGACAATGTATCCCCTCTCCATTTAGACCATTGATCCCCTCTCCAAACAGACAATTTTAACCTCTTTTTTAGATTTTTTTATACCCAATAAGTTTGCCCCCTAAGTATGTCTTTATTGTAATAATATACTTTTCATATTGTCAGCAGTTCTAAACTCACATAAAAGTAAATCCTTTGTATGTGATCTGTGGTTTCATAATAATGAACCCAAAAAAGGGAATGCTAATACAGTTGTTTTGCTATACTATACTATTAAAATTAATAAATTACACAATTATGACAAAGTACAGTCATTGCATGCTCAGTATTTTGATTTATTTTATAAATGTCAAAAATGTATAGTCTGTAAACATGGAGGCAAACTTCTGTTTCACTCCTGTTAGGATCAACCTTCTCCATGTCTACCTGTCCTCTGCATCTTCCTCCTTCAGATCAACCTGCTGTATGTCCTCTCTCACCTCTCCAGTGTCTCCTCAAGCTGCTCCCTACTGTTGCTACAGATCACAATGTCACCTGCAAACAACATTGTCCATGGGGACTTCTGTCTAATCTTGTTTGTGAACCTATGCATTACTATTGCAAACAAAAAAGGGCTCAGCACTGATCCTTGACTAATTCTACCTCTATATAAAAAGCATATGTCATTTTGTACTGCAGACCTTACCACTGTCACACTGCCTATATACATATCCTTTACTACTCTGTCATACTTTTATGGAACTCATGACTTACATTGCATTACAATAAAATGCAATACCAAAACTCCTCTCTAGGCACCCTATCATATGCTTTCTCTAAATCAATGACGAAATCCTTCAGACCTTCTCCTTTGTACTTCTCCATCACCACCCTCAGAGCAAACAGAGCCCTCTATGGTTACTACAGCTATGTGTATCACCCTTATTCCTGAAAATTGGTATGAGTACATTTCTTCTCCACTCCTTAGGTAACCTATCACTTTCAAAGATTGTGTCAAACAATATGGTTAGAAACTCCACTGTTATCTCTCCTATACACTTCTGTGCATTCATAGTTATATCATCTGGACTAACATCCTTTCCATTTTTCATCGTTTTCATAGCTGCCCTAATTTCCACCATGTTAATCCTGTGCACTTACTGGTTTACTATCCTCACATCATCCTGTATTTCTGTCTAGCCAATGGGTAAAGGCCCTTTTTTCTCTCTTTAGTATCCAACCTCTCATACAACCCAACAAACCACCTCTTTTTTCTTTGCCTTGTGCTTCATCTCCTTGTACTACTGTCTACTTAATCTGCCTGACTATCCCACTTCTTCTTCATCAACTCCTTCTCTAGTATATACTCCTGAACATGTTTCACAATGACAAAAAGTCACTTTCCCTTTACTGAAACATTAAAAAAAACATGTCACTTGACCAGGGGAAGGATGGAAGGATAAACTGAGTCAGAGAAGAGTACTCAGTTTGGCTTAGTTTTTCATCAATGGTGTATATATTACCTCTATTAAGTGAAAGTGACAACCCTTGTCATTGTGAAACACTGCATAGCACAACACAACAAAATTCAACTTCTGTGTTTCACCCATACACACACGTGCAGCAGGGGGCAGCTATTGAAAGCACCTGGGAATAGTGACAGGGACAGCACCTTGCTCTTACCTCAGGGCAACCTACTGGTGAGGGAATCAAACCCACAATCTTCCGAGCCGGGGCCAACTGCCTAACCACTAGGCCACTGCTGCCCTGTATTATAAGTAACATTCTGAAATAGGTTTTCCACTGAAAGGAACATTTGTCTAGAAGGATGCTCAATTCCTGGCTAGGAAACATAACCACGAGGGTTAAAGACTTAGTGACACCCAGGTTTAAAGGTATCTTAAATTCTGACTATTGTTTTGTTAACCCTCCCACTGAGGAGCTGTCCCCATCATTGTGGATAGTGGTGTTATCCAGTACTAGAAAGGCCTCTTTAAGAAGTCTGAAGTGCTACAACAGATCAGAGCAATATATACAGTACTGTGCAAAAGTTTTAGGCAGGTGTGGAAAAAATGCTGGAAATATTTACATTTACAGCATTTAGGAGACGCTCTTATCCAGAGCGACTTACAGGTCCTAATTACAGGGACAGTCCCCCTGGAGCAACCCAGGGTTAAGGGTCAGGGACCCAGTGGTGGTAGTGCTAGAGGTGGGATTTGAACTGGGGACCTCTGGATCCATAGGTCCCTAGGCAAGTACTCTACCACTAGACCACCACCACCCACATAAACAATACAGAATGTTTTCAAAAATGGAAGTGTTAATCATTTATTTTCATCAATCAACAAAATGCAGTGAATGAACAAAAGAGAATCTAAATCAAATCAATATTAGTGTGGCCACCCTTTGCCTTCAAAACAGCATCAATTCTTCTAGATACACTTGCACACAGTTTTTGAAAGAACTCTGGTTGGTAGGTTGTTCCAAACATGACTGTTTTTCAATTTTCTGTGGATGTAGCTTCCTCACATCCTTCTGTCTCTTCATGTAATCCAGACACACTGGATGATGTTGAGATCAGGGCTCTGTGGGGCCAGAAGAACTGATGCTGGTTTGAAGGCAAAAGGTAGTAACACCAAATATTGATTTGATTTAGATTTTTCTTTTGTTCAAACACTTTGCATTTTGTAAATGGATCAAAATAAACAATCATTATAAAATAAACAATCATGCATTCTTTGTTTACAGCATTCTTTCCACACCTGCCTAAAACCTTTGCACATGTTGAAGGAAATGAAAAAAAAAACATATATGATTGTGTGATATGGTAGAGAACTCAACATAAAACTCAGCATACAAGTGACACAAGGATAGTTAACCTTAAATAATACATAAGCCAACCTCAAGCATGCATCAAACTTGACTCTGCACCATTTTTAGCCTTCAAAAACAATGACTCTGCACTATTTCATGAGACACATTTAGAATTTAAAAACTCTTTAAAAACAGAGCTCTTGCTGGATTTGAGAGCCATATGCCCTGGCTACATAAACATGTGCTATTGCTGTTTTTTAATTCCATGAGTTTTCATGCAAAAAGACTGCTCAATTGAGACCACCATTATAATCCCTCATTGTTAGAAACACAGTGCACTCCCATCTGTGCTCAGTGTATGTCTTGAATATTGAAATGCTGCACTCTGAATCTTTACAAAAGCACATTATCAGACATCATCTGTACTGTTTGTTTTTGTTCAAACATACATTCAACATAAGAATGCTTAACGTGAAAAAATATGACATTATCTCGAAACACATGCAAAACAAAAGCATTTTTTATGTACAAATAATTTATTCAACATATGCAAAATATAGTATTTCTGGAACAAGAAGAAAAAGTAAACATTTGGTGATAAACAATGAATAAAATGCCTTTTGACTTATAGTTACTAACAACTATGTTCCTTTGCAGCTATTTTTTCAAGCTGGACAAGCTCTACAGAATATTGACCAAAAAAAACTTTTTCAAACTTACAAAATTGTGTCCTTTAAAATGCACACAAAATATTGTCCATCAATCAAATTTGTTAGAAGGATTTCGATTTTTCGACATTTATAAAAATATATGGGAAGTATTTGCAATGAGAGCATGTATTCTTTTCATACATGCAGTTATTCAGTGTTCTAGATGAGTTGACAATATCTGTGCTATAGCCAGTACATTGTGTGTGCATTTCAGAGACATAATGCATCACAATATTATAATTTTATTCCCCTCTCAAAATTTGACGTAAAAAAATTTGTAGCCTGTTACAACCACCTTGTGAATTTAAGAGAATCAGAGATGTGTAAGGTACTGCTGCACTTTATCTTCTTTGCTAAATGCAGTGTGAAAGTGACAACCCTTGTCAATGCAAGGTCACAGCACAGCACACCACAATGAAATTGGACATCTGCATTTAACACATGCAAACACCGTGCAGCAGTGGGCAGCTATTGAAAGCACCTCTGGCAACCTACTGGTGGGGAATCACACCCACAATCTTCCGATGCGGGGGCAAGTCCCTAACCACTAGGCCACCGCTGCCCCATTATGTTATGTTAAATGATATAAAATTCTTATTTTTTCCCTGTAGTTTGGCTCCAAAAACTCTGTATTTGCCTTATCCTCTGTACAAGGTGGAGCTTATGTCATCTACCAGAGGAATGGCAAAGATTAACAAACAATTCTGTGTGCGTCGGCACTGGCAGATCCAGGGGTGTGACAAAGGGGGGTTATTTTAGGCAAGATTAAGCAAAATGGGGACACTGCTAGAGGTTAGACCAGATATATGATGTCAGCAGGCACTTTTGCCGGTTGCAGCTTGATATAGAGAGTTAGTGACATGTTCAGTGTAAAGCTCATTAGTGATCAGTCACACTATGGAAAGGCTCTTGGCAACGCTAAATTTAGAAATGTAGTAAACTTTCCTGCTGATTGAGGGTAGTTTTTACAGCAGAGCCAGGTGTGTTCAACACATCACTGGATTACAAGAAGAAATGTGACAAAGCTGAACAACGCTGGGCTTGTTTCTGTATTATCTATGGAAATCTTTTCCAAAGCTTTTCCAGATTTCTTCACAAAGATGTGTTTTAACTGTCCACTTTTAACATATTCATAGAACTCTAGGCATATGTCCATAATAGCTTTTTAGAGCATCAAAATGCCATATACTCCATGATAAGTTTGGAAAAAAATGCTTTTTTTCTAATAATTATGATAATGCAGATCTAATGCAGTCTGACTTAGTTTTTTGTCACAGGGTGGCACATTAATCTAAAAAAGAGAAGTGGGATCCTATTAGTCAGCTAGGCAGGTTGTGGCTGGCTGCATGTTCAAATATAGTCCAAATGCATTGTGATTAGATGTGAAGCATCTTATGGACTTATTGCATGTTATGTTTTCACCTGCATTCAGCAGGTAAACGAATGCCCACAAGTGGGAGCTATTAGCACTCGAGAAGCTTTTGTTTGCATCTCTGGAAACCTATGCTTCAAGCCTAAACTTCCAAATACAAAAATATCTGCCGTCGCAAATTGTGTGTACGTGAACTACCCAAACAAGGTATATTTAAGGGGTTAATTCATGGCTGCATTGCTCATCAAGAATATAATAACAGCTGTTAATAGAATTAGGAATTATTAATTCACTCAGAGCAACCACACTTAATCTAGGCTGAGGTGACCGCAGACATGAAAGCAGGGGGCAAAAATTAGTATGAGAAAGTAATTCTTTCAAATACAGAGCTGTAATTTGAAAGTGTGTGATTTAAAATCAGCTATGAAGTGAATGTGACATTTTTTAAAACACTCTTACATTTAAAGAGGAGACAACAATCAGCAACAATCAGCCTGTAGAAAGAGTTGATCATTTAGAAGCAACTCATTAACAAGACATGACCCTGAAAGCTATGTAAGTGATCAGAAATAGTCCATCCATCCATTTTCTGCCGCTTGTCCCAAACGGGGTCGCGGGGGAGTGCTGGTGTCCAAGCCAGCGCACACAGGGCGAGGACGGGGGACGCACCCTGGACAGGTCGCCAGCCCATCGCAGAGAGGAGCGGGACGGGGATGGCACCTTGCTCAAGGGTACCTCAGGGCAACCCATCGGGAATCAGAAATAGTCATTTAAACTAATTTAACACTAATGTTAGCTTCTTGGCCCAGGTGTGTGAATCCTGTTCAAACAATACATTGGCCACTTTATACTAACATTACAGGGAAAACACATTTGGCTCCTTTTGATATGCGCAGATTTAATCTTGCCCTTTTGCCCACATGTTAACACACCTACAAGGGACAGGGTAAATTTTTGTAAACAAATGCCCTGTCCTCTATGTAGGAAGGTTTAGAGAATTGTGAGAGAACGCAGGCACATGCTCAGGGCTTTGGCTGACATGTTTGGCTGCTGGTTATTCTGCTGCCTGTTTTAGATAATAATAAAGGACTAAAACTGAATTGATCCTTTTGATCATGTTGTGACATCCCAACTATTATTACTGTGATGATAGTTGTTAACTGAATTATATTAAAATTACACTCAACTAAATACATTTAGTCTGTAATTTTTAAACACTCTAACACATTTGACAGAGTAAGCTGACTTTCAGCTTTAGTTTAGCTGTCCTGAAGCCCCCCCTACTTTCAGACTGTCAGTGGGACAGAGTCACATTCAGTAGAGGATGCAACAAAGAGAATCAGAAAGCAGGAGAAAGAGAGTGAGAGGTGAAAAGATTAATTGAGGCTAGGGTTAGTTTTTTGTTGCAGGATGAGTGATGTATCATTCATTTTCAACATCCCTCAGGAGAGCAAAATTCTGTAATGATCCTGTCTGCAACCTCAGGAAACTCTCAGACTATCATATCAGTCCATGTTTAGCCATGTCTCTATCTTTTATCTGGCTCTCACTGCTAATTACATGCATTAATCCTAAATTCGTTTTTAAGTTGGAGTTACTAATACTGTATTAGTATTATGTACTGTTTGCAGTACAATATGATTTTTTTAAGTGAAAATTTATCATTGTGAAAAACTGCACAGCACACAGTAAACCAAAACAAAATGAAACCTCTGCTTTTAACTCATACACAACCATGCCGTAAGGAGCAGCAATATAGCACCCAGTGAGCAGTGATGGGGACAGTATGTTGCTAATGGTACCTCAAGGCATCCTACTAGTCCGAGATTTGGGCCCATGCCCTTCTGATGCTGGAACCTAGTCCTAGGCCACCGATGCCCCGCAATACACAAAGTCACTACTGTGATTTCTATGCTAAATGATGTCTCACCTGATCTGCAGTGATAGAAATGGCTGTCTAACCTTCACTGTAATCTCTCTTTAGGAATAATTGATAACTCAGTTGTGTTTCATTTTCAACTGTTTTCAAAGTGACTTGCCTTAGGACACATCATCCCAGTGCTGTTTACCAACTCCATCGTGGCCACTTTTTCTGTAGGTCCTGGGGACTGAACCAGCAATACTTTGGTTGTAAGCCTTCTTTTCCAATTATCATAATGAAAATAATAATAAAAAAAAAACCTGAAATATTTTATATATTATCCAGTTCTCTATATCCATACAAAAACTATAGCAAATCTGAGGTAGCTGGGAATCTATTAGAGCATAAGTGGGCATCATGAAGCACCATATTACCCAATGCAGGCATCTGTAACCTGATGTAACAGAATCTGTGATAATTTATTTTCGAAGCATGCGGAGCTTTGCTGTTAGCAGCAGTTCAAAGATAGAGTGGTGATTCACATGTCTGAAAGAAAGCATATGTTGCCCTTCTTCTTTACAGCATCATGTGAACAAGGAAGACCTGACTAAATTCAACTGAAAATGGCTTTGACTAAATTGGGGGAAAAGAATGTTAAATGTAAAATGCAAAAAAATCTAAAATGCATATATACCTATACTATGCTCATAGTATGTTTAATAAAAATGTTATATGTTTGTAATTTGAATGTTATATGTTTGTAAATTAAAGCCTGATTTCCTGCAACCATTATCATGCTAGTTTTGTGGTAAGGGATTTGACTAAACTTGAAATTAACTGCAATGTTAACTCTATTATTTACAACTGAAAATCCTTGTTAGTTCAGGTTAACCTTGGTCTTGCAAATTGGTCACTAGTGGCTTTATGCATGCTGTTGCTTCATCACTTATTATTTCTTTAGTGGTGCTGATAGCAAAACTGGAATTGTGAGGTGTAAAACTGCTAGCTTTTGTTAGAATTATGCAATTTGTAATGACAAGGCCGTTTTTGGTTATAAAGTTGTTTAGCATATCAACAAGCCATGTGCAGCACCAATTAGGATTATGATTTCTTCCGCAAAGTGAACATACACTTGTTCCTCCCTGTGGTCTTATTAGTGGGAGGCGGAAAGTTTTTGGAGGCATTTTCTTTTTAGAGGAGGTGTTTAGAAGAGTTGACCCACTTTCCTCCCCTGAATATGACAGGCACTGGCGTTCACACACAAACATACACACATGCCTCTAATTGGCTCAAACCTTGTCACAGGTTTTCCCTGTAGTGTCGACTTTCCAAAGACACATCATTGAGGCATTAAAAATTGACATGCGTTGTGTCAGCCATAAACTGCCATAGGGAGGCTTCTAACAAGCTGTGTTTATGCTTGGCCCTTGCATTAAAAAGGACCTTGCCTGTCCCTACTGTCGCTCATCACGAATGCCCATGTGTCCTTCTTATTCACACTGAATCAGTCTCATCAGTCTGTGGATTTTCCCTTAAGAAAACCAGCAATATATTATCTCTGTCCCTCCATGGAACCAGCTTACTGAACACTGATAAAGCCCATTATTAAATGAAAAGTGATTTTCAAAGGATTTCTTCATTGACATTATGTAATGTAATCCCAAGTAAGTATAACCTTGGTGGGCAAAACCGAACACAAAAGCCTTATACTCTACACAGCACTTCCTTGGCCCCATGTCATAATGCTTCTTAGGTTATCATTAGATAAAAATGCCAGTTAAATTAGGACATCTACTTTACTAGGTTCAACGAAGACTTATACATAAGTTACAGTGATATGTATTTTTATTGAAAACTGGAAATTGAAGGTGTGATACGGAATGTTGTTAGTGCATGTGCCCTGCAGGTTGCTTATGAGTTGGAAGAGAAAGAATTCTGGAATGAGTTAGATGAAGTGATAGAGAGTGATTGGTGGGAACTTAAATGAATTGCATGGGAGGTTGGACAGTCAGGAGAGAGAAGCCACTTCCGTAACCAGGAAGTGCAGTGAGTTATTAGGATGGAAGTAGGGGCAGTAATGAAGAGGATAAAGAATAGAATAAGGCTGTTGGTCCAGACATACCTGTGGAGTCATGGAGATATATAGGAGAGATGGCAGTGGAGTTTCTAACCAGATTGTTTAACACAATATTGGAAAGCAAGAGGACTTGTCCATAACCAATCTCAATGTAAATGTATTCTAGAAAAAACACTATGTACAAAATCAACCTGGCTAAGTACAATTATGGTTTAGAATAAGAGATATTAGTCTTTTAACAATAAGTATATTCCCCTATGCTTTAATGTGAGATATTAGACCACGAATAACATAAATTCATTTTCGGGACAGGAAATATTAGAGGAGATATTAATAAATAAACATTCTCAATAAATGCCAAAATGCCTTTTTTATGGAATAAATGCTCCTTTGCACAAGAACTGCATAAAACTAGCTTATATCCCACAATTTTGCCATTGTTCCTTTGAGTAATCTCAAACAGACTTGCTAATGTGGTGTTTGCCACTGCAATATATTCTGTTTTAAAACCATATTTGCATAAAGAGTAGCAGATTCAAAATTTCCTCTTATATGTGTCCATTTTGCACAAATTATTGCCAATAGCTCAATAGTGATCATGGTGGTATTTGTGTTCAGACATAGATGTTAGACGCTCTTATGTTCCGAGATCAATATGGGTCATTAGTCTGCTAGTGAAATGTTCCTGAAGGTGTGTCTGCTACAGTAGCAGTCAGGCGTCCACCTGCCCCCTCATTACACACTTCACTGCATACGTTAGTGTTAGCTGTGCTGTCTACTGATCATTGTTATAATGTCAATTAACTCCACTCTCTAGAGCCATGCAGGCTGTCACTGAGTGGAAGCTGAGAGTGTGAGTAATTCAAAGGCTTCCAGCCAGTCTACTGTAAAGCCTGGGGCAGATTATCAAAGGGTCAGGAGAGTCTTTTATCTTCTAACACTCTGGCGGAGCGCAGCTTGAAATCTGTTTTTCCAAAGGCTTAAACTCGTCGTAGAGGATCGTGAGGGGGCTGGCAGGTTGAGTATGCAGCAGGCTGATCAAAGCTTTTTACCTGCGGAGGGCAGCATTTCTCTGCTTGCCTTAAATTTGCCTGTGTGTTTGCTTAGATTGTGTACAGAAAGATCTGCACATTAATATATGGAGCCAGTTTGGCAGGACTTCACATGAGCCACCCAACACAGCATGTGCTGATAGGATAACCTTAAAAAACCCAACTGTAAATGCAACCGTCATGGGCCTAACTAAACAACACAAGTTCTAACTTATGACTCTTTTAGAAGAATGGCCATTTGTTAAGTAGGCAGCAAATGCTGATGCTGTTTACTGATGTCTGCCTGCAGAAATGTTTCTTATGAATATTATCCCTCTAAACAAGCTATACTTGACTCAACCCAAAATTATGTGTAAATATAGGTATTTTCTATGTGTTTGCATATATATTAGTGCAGAACGCAGCAATTAACAGCTCAGAAGCAAGGTCACTAATCAGACTTTGCTGCTTTAGGGCTGTGTTTAAGCAGGCGAATGAACAAAAAAGCTATTAAACTATTTAAAATCTACTTGAACATTATTATGATTATGATAGACATGCAGCATCTTAAGAAATGTTTAATCGATTTCATTTGTCATATTAATTAGGCACTTCTGAATGTTGTAAAAACAATTTCAAATCCATTAAAACAAAATAAAACACTTTCTGTGAAATCTTTTTTTCTGGTTAAAACAGTTAAAACATTAAAACTAAACAAGCCATATCTACATACACATCAATCTGTCAGTATGATAAGATGTAGGTCCCCTTCATGCCACCAAAACCGCTTTAAGTAATCGATTCCACGAGACCTGAAGGTCCAAGACATGCAAGTTGCAAAGTGGGGCACATCCCACTGTAGATGATGGTGACTGATAGTCCTTGAACCCTTGCTTAAGACATTTTTTTAAGACAAGAGCTGAAGGAGGTCACTGCCATTAGACAATACACTATGAAGGGGTAACTTGATCTGTAACAATGTTTAGGTTAGTGAGTTTTAGCTTAACTTTAATGGTGTTGCTTGTTATTCCTGTCAGCACTTTTTGTAGTTACAATGCACATTATTTTAACACAGATTTCCAATTGAATTAACACTAAAATAAATATAATCTTCCCTGCGATGGGCTGGCGACCTGTCCAGGGTGCGTCCCCCGTCCTCGCCCTGTGTGCGCTGGGTTGGACTCCAGCACTCCCCCGCGACCCCGTTTGGGACAAGCGGCAGAAAATGGATGGATAAATATAATCTTAGAGTGTAATAGTCTAATTTGCGGTAGACTGTGGTTTATTTTTGGATTATTTAATGATATTAGATTAACATTTTTTAAAATAAAAAGCTTAATACGATAGATACATAGAACATCATTTGTGGGTGTGTAGCAAACCAGGAAATTCATTGCAAAAAAAAGTTTTAATAGGCACACGTTTGTGTAACAAGCCCTATTTATAGAGTCACTAACTAAAAAAACTACACCTACTCAAACAAAAATCTATACTACTTCCTGGGTATTGTGAAAAAAGCATACACTATAGACCAAATGTGTTATGACTATCTTGTAGCCATTTTGTGTATATTGATTTTGTTATCACTGGTATGTAATTTAATTATTGATGTAAACTGCATCCCATTTGTTAGTCCAGCCTAAACACACCTAGACTTTTCTGTACCATCAAGCCTTTGCCACATTTGGACCTGTTAAACTTGCATGTGCTTCAGAAACAGCAGGGGGCAATGTTGATTCTCTAATAAATCTCACCTACACCTACACAAGATTTTTTAACAGTTGCTCTTGACTCATGTTTGTAAAATTTAAATTGAGTTTGCCGTTGTAGTTGAAAGCTTAATATGGAAAACCTGCAATCATGCGATTTCTACTTGGAGTAGTCCAACTGTGCAATAACTTCATTTTAAAACCCTTTCACTGTAACACCCCCCATACCTCCCACCATCACCATCATTTGCTTGGTTAGGTAATGCTTTCAGCACTAATCTCCTTTGGTGAGGTGGAATAGACTTGATGAAGCTGTGCAGTAAAAAAATATCAGCTGCATGAAAGAATTTTGGTTATTGGAAGAAAAATACAATTTTTAATGGAAGACGATAGGCGTATTTGACACTGTCCGCACATGGCACGCTTTACTGCACTGGAAGTGTTAAAGCATGGAGAGGGCAACACTTCCTGCTGCTCGGATTCCTGAAGTTCCTTGCATTCTTGCTTTGGAGCTTACACACATACAGAAGATTGCTGGGAGATGATTCAGAAGATTCTTGAGGATTTAGTTACTAACCAGTGTTGTAACGTCAAGCCAATACAAACCAACCAAGTGCTGTTTACTCAAAATCATTCTTTAGATCAGTTTCAACCTACTTGCAAGACAATATCTTGTCACGCCTAATCATGCAAGGCAAACCGCTTATATGCATAACAAAAACCTAAAAAAACCCAAAAAAACAAAAAAACTAAAAGGAATTTGCTATCCAGTTTCTTTTTTTTAATCCTTAGGATACATTCAAGTACTTAACCTTCTGACTTACTTATGTCATACACACAAAAAGATGGTGGACCAAAATAAATTATTTGTCAGGTAAAAGTGATGAGGCAACAACCTTTGACAAGATCAGTAAGAAAATAAGCAAAAAAAAAAAAAAAAAATTGCATTATTGGTGCAGCGGTGGTCTAGTGGTTAGGGAGTTGGCTACAGGCTTGGAAGATTTTGGGTTCAAACCCCTTACCAGTGGGTTGCCCTTAGGTACCCTTAGGCAAGGTACTGTCCCCGTCACTGCTCCCTGGGCGCTTTCATAGCTGGGTTAAATGCGGAAGACCAATTTCATTGTGGTTCACTATGTGCTCACAATAACAGTCACTTTCAACTTCTCTTTTTTGTTTCCATGTTGTTTATACATGCAACTTAAAAACACATAAACATACCTAACTTGGCACAACTGCATTATCTATGTATACAGCAAACAGCATTTGGCACCTAGGGTTAGACTACCTTTTTGATGGTTATATGTGCTGTGGTTCAGAGCTGCTTGCAGACTTTTAAACTAATTAAATATCATTCATGTTATGCCCATAGGTTTTAAATTTAAAAACTTTTTCTTTATTTTATTATGTGATTTATTTCACATATCAACCTTTTCATCACTTTTAGTTAAGTGACACTGAACAGGCAGGGACAGAATGCGTAAAGAAAGTAGAGAGTCAAAACTTATTTGAGATGGATCAGTGGAGAAGCTAAAACGTATGAGTATAATCAAATTTGAAAGGAAGTCGAGGAAGAGGCCTCAGCTATGGTTACTCACCAGTGAATGTAAAATGATGAAATCTTTTCAAAATATTTTTTGAAATATGAAGCCATTCATTTTATGGTTCTCCAAGTAAACTATTTATTAGGTCTACTTATTTCCAAACTACACTCAATAGACTTTGTTTCAGAATCACTTGCCACATGGGTCCACTTTGTAGGTGTACAATTACAGAATGTAGATGCACATTTTTTATTGCATTCATCAAAAAAACAAGATCAACACAGAACCCCTATGCTTGAAGGACACACTGGCGTGATTGATAGGATTTAGCACAGAGGTCCATGAGACCCATGCTCATGAGAAAACAGGCAATAAAGAGCAAAATTATTCAGGCGAGGACAGTTTACTCCAGCTAAAATGTGATTTATACTTCATTTGTTAGTTGATCCAGAAATATTTTTGTGTTCCATGTTGCATGATTTAGAATTAAACTGGTAGAGGAGGTAGAATCTTGCTACCTCAGAGCTATTTAGCATGAGAACAGCACACATGTTGGTGTGTTGGCTGAGAGCACTGTTTGATAAATATTTTGTCTGAGTTCTGAAAAGCTGACTTTTTTCTTATTGGATTGCTGTCCTGTCCACTTTTCTTGGGTTCAGATAAGTTTCGGACAGAATGAATTAGCCGAAGATTTGAACACAAAACTCTCTGTGTATTCAACTTCAGATCAAAAATTCAGGCATAATTAAAGCTCTGGCACAGTCTGAACCCATGTGTGATGGTAGCTTAGAGATGGCAAATTTAAATTGTGCTTTGAGGTTAATCTGCTTTGAAGAGCAGGTCAGTTAAGAAAAAAAAGCATGTTGAAAACTTTGAACATACACTCTAGCTGACCTTAAGATTAGGTTTCATGTGCTGGAAGTAATGCTTGGTGGTTCTATTTCTTCCTCTCTTTCAGAGTGAACTGAAGGAGGTGAGGTGAATGGATGACATTTGCTAAATGTTATTTCATTAGAGCCACTCCACTAGAACCCATGCCTCATTAGTATGTCTCATTCTTCTCCAGTTTACCCCACCATATAATGTCAGTTTAGCCACAGCATTAAAAACATTATTACAATATAAGTGAGACTAATTTGAATATTTGATGCCATCTAGAATACATTTGTTTATTTGTAGGGTACTTGTTTGTTCCCATGGAAACCAGCTGAAAGGCTGATTGGTTACAATTGCTTATTTTTGAAGCCTTTGTGTGTAATGTTTTAAAAATGTGGTGCAGTTTTATACCCTTTTTCACTGTTTTACACCCACAGTCATTACTCATGTCATATGACTTAGTTGTGGAGACAACAGAATGTCAATGCATCCATTTGGCTGTGATTTACTTTCATTTGCTGCATAGTAACAGTAAGAGTACAAGAATCATTCAGCATAATGAGAGCAAAATCCCTCGCTGCCACAGCTCAACGAGCAAAGGACTGCTTGTTCATCACCATGGAAACGGCCTCTGATATGTTCTTTAAGTAAAACTTTTCATTTATTGATGCAGGGACTTTCCCCTTTTTCCCCTCATTTGAATTTTGATTACCGTGCCTGTCGAAATACTTTGAATTCTGCGGAGGAGTGGAATGAACTTCCCTCCGTATCTCCTTTTTATTGTTGATAGCAGGGGCTGGCAGGATCCTCAGCAGCCTTATCAAAAATGGATGCTGTTATAGTTCAATAATTATCAATGCAATTACGGGAAGCCATGAGTTCCAGCTGGAGTGTACTTCTGAGCACTGCCACTACTAGGGCTTATAGTGTGCCTCTACCACACTGGTGCCTTTAAAAAAACAACAGTGCTGTATAACATCATTTTAGACTTGCAGTGTACAATTTTTGCTGTCAGTTTTTTCAGCAATAACAGTGGCTTTACTATTTTTTTATGTTTGTGTTTTAAACTGTTATTATAAGCCACTTTTTTCTGGAATAGATTTTGCAGAATGTTGTTTGTGAGTTTAAGTAAGTGCATAACACTCAAACAGATACATAGTTATATATATATATATATATATACAGTACTGTGCAGGCAGGTGTGAAAAAATGCTTTAGGCAGGTGTGAAAAAATGCTTTAAACAAAGAATAGTTTCAGAAATATAAATAATCATTGTTTATTTTTATCCATTTACAAAATGCAAAGTGAGCAAACTAAAGAAAAATCTAAATCAAATCAATATTTGGTGTTACTACCTTTTGCCTTCAAACCAGCATCAATTCTTATAGGTACACTTGCACAAAGTCAGGGATTTCATAGGATTATAGTCGGTGTATGATCAACCAATTTTACAGCACCTTTAAACAGGTGCTAATGATCATCAATGTCACTCGTAGTTTTAAACACAGTCATGTTTGGAACAATCTACCAGCCGAGTTCCTTCACATATATATATATTAAGTTCAATATACTCATTTAAATTGTATCATTAAATGATATGCTACAAATATATTATATCTTTACATCGTTACTGTCTACTACACCATCTCCATTTATTTTTTTCCTTCTTCAAAACATAGAATCATGAAGGGCTTAGAAATAAATTTTTGAGCTAAAAAAGGTGTGTAGAGGTGGAGAATAGCTGAAAATAAGTAAAGCAGAGAGTAAATGCAGCTATTCAGCATTACTAAAAAGAATATGACCAATATCAACATAAGTATGAATTATTGCTTTAAGACATAAAATCTGCAATCAGTCAAATGATTTTGCACTGCATGTATGATGGGACTACATATAACACTAGGATTATGAATGTTTTGTTTTGCTAAACAGCCATTACACTTACAAAACTTAAAATGCAAGTTTAACCCCTTTAAGACCATATCATAGTATTTATACCTTGGCTTCGGCTAACATGTTTCATGTGTTCATTTAGCCCACACAGTCTAAACCTATTGTAAAAAATGTATAAAAAAACATTTTAATCTCTAGCTAATTTGGCTAGGAAGAAATTCTAACTGCTATCAGTCATTGAGTACACATTCATCTGGTTAGATTTAAGACCCATTTTTGCAACATTCACATGAATTCTATGTTTATGTACATTTTTTAATTTTATTTTTTATTTATGTCATAATTTTGTCATTATTTTATTTCTAAGCATGCTAGAAATAAAGAAAATATCACAGGTCAAGTAGGTGGTTGATTGTCTAGCAGAGAATCTATCCAGCCAAACGTACTAAAAACAGACCTGATATATTTTGCTATTTGGAGAACTAATTAAAATTTTGTTTTGAAGCCTGAACCATGGAATGGAATTGCACCGAGTTTTTTGGCTTACTGAGAAGATGCACCCCATAAAACAAAAATAAAGCAATCTGATGGATTGGTTAGGAGGTGGTAAATGAAAATCAGGAAAACTCAATTTAAAGTTGAATCCTCAGGCTGGTGTAACTTGATACAAGACTCAGCAAAACCCCAGAGATAATGACATGTTTTCAAAAGCAATGTTCCGTCTGACATTCTACTTTGTAACATTTTTCCTTTTAATATCTTTGTGACTTCATCCAAGGCTTGAATTTTAACTTCAGATGTGTCACTTATTCCCTGTCATTCGAGTCTATTTCAAGTGAATTTGGGATCCTTATACAGAAAAGTATAATAGGAAGTAGACAAAGACATTGTGCTGAGCTTGGTTTTTTTTCTCACTTCATGCAGAAGTGCTGACTCCTGCTTTTGGGCCTTTACTCCACTGCTTCAAACTTTAACTTATCTCTAAT
The DNA here is from genome assembly GCA_017165825.1 of Hepsetus odoe. NCBI lineage: Eukaryota > Metazoa > Chordata > Actinopteri > Characiformes > Hepsetidae > Hepsetus > Hepsetus odoe. The sequence goes on along the minus strand of CM029393.1, from coordinate 1,038,831 downwards.
CTTAGCTGGTCTTGACACTTTGCTCCACCATATCTGTATGTAATGGGGCCAGAAAGCTCAGCCTGGGCTGTAACTGTTACCCCTAGTGATGAAAGCTTTGGTGGAAGTGTGTACCAGCTAGAACTTTAATCAGAATCCACTTTTATCCCCATGCAATCCTGTCTGAGTCCAGCTATAGGCTCACAAAATTCTGTGTGAACAAACTATGACCCCAAAAAAATCTGTCTGAACCTAGCTGTAACTCTGTAAAATCCTGCCTGAACTTGGGTATATCCTGACAAACTATATCTGAACCTGGTGGTAGATCTAAACAACTTCGTTAGAACCTGAATGTAGTCCCACGGAATCCGTCTGAAAATGTCAAGCTCTTGTACCTGCTCTGTGTCTGTCTGAGCCTCAAATTAGGAAGAGCAGTGTGACTGCATAGGTCTTGTGGGAGCTATCTCAAAGTTTGGGAAAATAGCTTTGGATAGATGGAAAGTGGGGAAGAACTGCAAGCTCTTGTTTGGGATGAAGACACCTGAAGTTATGGACTCTCTTGCTCTTGCATTTAGCCTTGGTATTGCAGTAGAAGGGCTTGATGGTTTACAGCAAAGAACATACACCGTCATTGAATAAAATCCACATCTGTTCAATGCAGGTTCTGTATAGATGAATGAATTATGTATGTATGTATGTTTGTATCTGTCTTTCTATTTACGTATCTTTAAAATGGATAGAAGTTGTGCTTCCTGCGAGGTCATTTATTTCTTTTTTCCTTTGCTTCAGAACTCACCTGAATGATCAGTTGTTAAATCATGGCTAATTACAAAGACACCTGATTTCAGGCCGGATGCTCCAAGATGTTTTACTCATGAGAAACTTGTGTCACACTTGTAAAACTGTGTCAATAAAACATAAACCCTTGCATGATGCATTGAACATTTTGTCCTGCTATAGTGCTCCCAATTCATACACAAAGAAAAGGCAGATAGCTTCTCTTTAAAGAGATTTGTCTCTCTGGTTTAAATTGTACCTGTCCATCACTTTTTGGGATCTGAATGAGCTGTGTGTGGGTGTAAAAAGTGAAATGATAATAGAGGCCCAGGCACCAGCACGAGTGAAGCTTTTAGGCCTGCTGTGCCCGGCATGTTTTTCTGTCCATTCCTCAGGGACATTTCATCAAGCAGACAATCAAGAGAGGCGCTCAGGGAACGAATTGGATGCTGTTACTGATAGCCTCCTATTACCATGCTGCAAGTAACAAAATTGCAGGTTCTAGAAAAAACACTTGCAAAAAATGTGGAATTGTGTTGTCATATCTGAAAAAAAGGTAAACTAGAACAAATCTGCCAGTATCTTCTCTTCCAGCAACCTGATTTTAGCTTTATGTTGTTTGAACTGCTGGAAAAAGGTTTCAGATAGGCTTGTACTTGAGATATCAGTGTAAGAGACATTTGATTGATAATAATCTGAAACAGATTGCTCACAAAGTTTATGATGGCAAGATGTATTACAGGAAGTCCTACGATCCAACTGGCAGAACCTTTTTGGAAAAAGAGTAACTACAAAAAAGCTTTAGTTGCAGAGATATTTGTATGTATATTAACAGGGGTGAAATGAAAAAAAAATCTTTTGGGGCAATTTTCTCCTGTGATGTTAAGTAGATTTTGTAAAATTAGGGTTCATTGGTCTGATGTCAATTATTGCTTGGGAGCATGGCCAAGACAAGTGGTCAGTCCCACTTACATGGACTTTAAGGTTTCAGTATCATGTTCATTGACCAAGCCAAAATTGGGTACTCAATTCTTACAGATCAGCCATCTTCCTAGGTTTACATACCTCAGCTCAAAGTGCATACTTCAGTTTAGTTTCAGCAATGCTGAAGCTGAGGACTTATTTCCAAAACTGTTGTGTAAATTGTTTTTTTTTTGGATTGAAATGGATAGCATTGTCTCCTTAGGTTTTTGCTTGCAGTGTTATTTTGTTAGATTTCTGTGGTTTGGTTATAACAGAGTGAAGCTAGGAGTATTCCCCTGGCACTCTTTGAATCCTGTGGGACTGGAGAGGCTCTCTCATTGTGTTGAATTTGGAGTGTAAAGTCCTTGGAACTTTTTCAAATTGCTTTGGCACTCAAAGGCCCATGGTGGCTGTCCTCACTCCCAGCAGCAACAAAAGAATCGAAGTGTTCATCAGATCTCCAACTCTCCAACATAACAGCTCAAAACTCAGGGCTCACATTTATTGGCAAAACATTTCAGACATAGAGTAGTTAAAACCAATATAAATCAATGAAAACTTATTATTCCTTAATGCATAATAACAGAGGCTTTCATGTGTTGGAATGAGTGTGCTATGATTGGGATTAGTTTAATTAATATTCATTGTCAAAATCCTCCTCTGAACAAATGGCCCTAAAGTGTGTCCAAGTTCATTTTACTTTATGCTTTCTTTCTCTTCTGTGTTCCATCCATGACTAATTTACTGAGTGAGACAAATCTATAAGTGCCAGAATTGACTGGCATTGTACTTGAATTAACTAAATAAATACATTTTAATTTAATTAAACTTTTTTTTCTTCCCCTATACGTTAGCTTCCTGCAGTATAATACACATATTGTAAAATTTAAAGGGTTTGGTCCCAGAATAAGCTAAAGAAATCAGAGCAGTAAATTAATTAATAACATTAAATGTGATTTTTGCACTTCTCAATGACCTAAGTATAATTTAGAGGAAACAGCTGTTATATGTATGTTTATAATAGCTTCTTTTTGGTAATGGACAGGTTGATGGATGAGGTTAGACAGGAGTCCCCATGGATGATGATGTTTACTGATGATATTGTAATCTGTAGCAAGAGTAGGGAGCAGCTTGAGGAAACCCTGGAGAGCTGGAGATATGCTCTAGAGAAGAGAGGAATTGAAAGTAAATAGGACAAACCAGAAAGGAGGGTGTCAGCAAGAATGAAAGGAAAGGTTTCAAGGAATGAGGTAGCTGGTAGTGAGACCAGCTATGCTATACGGGAGCTGAAAAAAAGACATGAAGCATAGCAGGAGGTTAAAGATGGTGAAGTTTGCATTGGGAGTGGCTCAACGTTGGGAGGATGGATAGGGTTAGAAATGAGTATATTAGAAGGACACCTCAGGTTGTAATATTTGGAGGCAAAGTCAGAAAAGCAAGATTGTGTTGGTTTGGACATGTACATTGGAGAGAGGAGGATTGAACTGGGAGAAGAGAACTAGTGCCTATTTTAACTGGTTCCCAGCTTATTGAAGCCAATTCTTACTTTAAAGCAAAACAAGCAATGTATAACCACAATTAAATGACAAAGATGTAACTTTGATGTTTGCCCAATATACTTTTGATGCAGTTTTGGCAAACCTACTGTAGAAATAAGAGGCATAAGAAATGAGTCTCCATTTTATATCTTGAATGTTTTCCAGTTTTAGGAGCATTTTTGCTTGATGGTAGTGGTGCCGGGAGGTGAAGCATAATCAGTCAGTCAGTCATTTTCTGCCGCTTGTCCCAAACGGGGTCGTGGGGGAGTGCTGGAGTCCATCCCAGCTCACATAGGGCGGCGGACGGGGGACACACCCTGGACAGGTCACCAGCCCATCGCAGGGAGGAGCGTGACGGGGATGGCACCTTGCTCAAGGATGCCTCAGGGCAACCCATTGGGAAGGGGTTCAAACCCCTGATCCTCAGAGCGTTCGGCCAACACCCTAACCACTAGGGCACCGCTGCCCCATGAAGCATAGTCATGTTTGTTTATAATTTTTTTTTTTGTAATGCACAGTGCAATGAAAAAAAATCAGAAGACCTTTTAAAACATACATAATTCATAACTTATTATTCAACTTTTTAATAATAATATAATATCTTTCTGATTTGTCTGTTGTGATCTTGGTCATGTTAAACCTTTACATTTTTTCATTAGCTTCAATGTGTCTTTATGCATCTGATGCAATCCTTTTGATTGATTTTCTGTTGTTGTGTCTGGGCATTCTTCTGTTTTTCTAGATGAGAAAATGTTGTATGGTGATTTGCATGGTAATGTGTGCCAGAGGAGACAGAAAGAGAGAGAGTAGAGTGTGGAAGAACAGCTGATGAAAGAAAGAAAGAAAGAAAGAAAGAAAGAAAGAAAGAGACTGATTATAAACCAGCTTCTCTTAATCTAGTTATTTTTTTTTATTACATTCTCCCTTTCATTCTTTTTCTTTCCCTGACTCATTATTTCAAAATCACTTCCAAAGCAGCTGACATTAAATACAAGTAGGAGAAAGAAAGAACAACAATAAACTGAATTTTTATTTATCTGAAAACAGAATAGAATGCAATATTTAAAACAACCTTTAATGGTCATCAATCAAAAAGAAAAAAATTAAATTAAAGACGATTTTTGGACTGGGACCAGATGCCTGAATGATCATTTTGCAGTTTCTCTGTATTGCTGCAGAATATCCAGAAGGTCTTTCTCCCTCTTCTATGACAGGTTGTGCTGAACTTGGCTGTAATTCTAAACCTCTGTAATTCTCTATAAGCAGGGAGAAATTTCCTCCTCCACTCTTCCTTATTGATCTGACTATAAACCATCATACTTAATCACAGCCTGAGAACAGCACATATCCTGGAAAAAATTGCACTTTACCAAACCCATAATGTGCTCCACTCTGACAAGTACACAGTTTAGTGCTGCTGTTTTACAAACTGCATTAGGCTTCACCTGCACAGCTTAGATGCACTGCCTGGTCCTCACACAAAGAAAATTTGCATATTTGTGTATATTGTGTGCATTTCAGATACAGTTTTTGACTAAGTAGGTCTATAGGACTATATAGCTTTGATTATGTAGATGCCTTGCTGTATTTCTTATTTACTGGATACACATTTTGTGTCTGTGCTGTCATGGCATATATCATATTTATACATTAGACCAAAGATATATTTTTATTTGTAACGAAACATAGCTCATTTATTATCCCATGTTTTGCAGCACCTGAGCAATTCATCAACCAGACTGCCATACTTGACATGTGAGTGTGTTTGACTGACACTTGACTGAATGGCCGCCACAAAATACAAGAAGTAGGCCTTTTCCCTCACTGTAGCGCTGCTGAAAGCGGCCTTGGGTTCGTTTCATTACTCAGGAATGCAGGAATGCATGAATGCTATGACTGGCCTGTTATTGAATCACTCTCAGAAGGAGTCACTTGATCGTGGCAGGCAGCTGTGACTAGGAAAATTGAAAAGTGTGCAAGTGTGCAGTGTCCCTCTAGTTCTCCACCACTTTTTGCATCATATCCTGGCAAAGCTAGGATACTTACTGGCAGCAAATATGGATACTTATGATATCAAATTAAATGACCCATCTATATTTAATTGTGAGGTTGGACAAGGTTTACAGAATGCTGGCAAATTTTCCAAAATTTCATGCTAATGAGAATTAATTTTAGCTATTTTTAGAATATGTTTGTAATTATTTTTTATAGCTTTTATAGCTTTTTTATACCAGTCTAATGGGCCATTTTAGATGGTTAAAGAATGCAGAGCAGGTTGCATCAGTCTGTCTTGCCTTGATGTATGTTTTAAAAAAAAAAAAAAAAGCTTCAGTAAGAGATAAGTTTTGTAACAAAGCATTGACATTTATATTATCATTCATATTATCATATTATTCATATTATCTCTACAACTTTCCTTGTAAATGTTGAATAATCAAACAGTTAGACTACTTGTTTTATAGGCACAACAGAGGTGGTAGTACCTTTAGTACAAGTTCACCAAGTTTAATTACTCAAACTTCCCTGAGGATTTAAAACGTTGTTACACTGTCCACTAACCCCTTTTTGGACTCACACTTCACTTGGTGTTATCTTGGATATCAAACATAATATATACAGATGAGAGTGAATAACAGTCTTCCATATTCATCAACTGTGAAGTAAAAAGTATTTAAGTATTTTGGGATGCTAAGTTTGAACTTGTGTCATTGCACAAATCACAATACCATTAATTGTACTTAGTATAACACTTTTAATTTGGACAGATTTCCTTTACAATGTTTAGAATTTTTGGACATTAAGTGAGAACACACTCTGTATCTGTGGAATGTACTCTTGAAATCAACTGCATCAGTTTTATCTCTTAAATCGGACCTGTAGTGAACTCCAAACTTTTTTAAGAGTAGCCATATCCCTCATCTCCCACCCTTCCGGAACAGGTTTTTTATAGAATGAGTATCATTCTAGATATTATTACCTGTAAAATAAAAGTATTTTTGAGCTATACCCAGGAGCTAATAGTCAAAATTGGTTAATAGTTCAGGATTATGTTTAGAATATTAATTACAAGTTAGTTTGATGACTTACATATAAACAATATGAAAAACACTGTTTAATTCTAACTAATATTAGCAGTTACCCTCTCTAGCTTCAACATTTACATTTTGGCAGACATCTTTCATTTCCTAATTACAAGGACAGTCTCCCTGGAACATCTGTGGGTTAAGGGTCTTACTCAGGAACACACCAGTGGTAGTGCTAAAAGCAGGATTTGGACCTGTGACCTCTTGGGCCATATACGAGTATGCTACCACTAGACCACCACCCCCATATTTAATTATCAAAGTTCCTTTTTCATCAATTATTAGTCTTACCACACATTGTCTGCTATAAGTATTTGTTGATGAATGGGTGAGCGGAAATATGTCAAAATATTTCTCATACATTCAAGTGGAGATCTTTTTTCCTTGTCTTATTAAACAGCCATTGAGGACACACAACATTTTTTTATCGACTTATATCAACTTCCTTCCAAATAAAAGTGCTAGCCCAAATGCTCAAGCACCAACAGTCAGCTCTAGTCATGTGGTATCCTTTCCAGGATCATACCTTGTAAATGCAGACTGCAGAATGAGAACCCATTAATCAAACTAATGTCATAAACATTTTATTTAGCAGTGGCTTTGCTCCTGAGATGTGGTGCTGTGCCTTGGGGAATGGCCCAGCTGTAAATCTGTTGCTGTGTCCAAGCCTGGCTGGCATGCTCATAAACCAACACTGAAATGTTTACTGGGAGTAACCTTGGCTATCATGCTTTGTGACCTTGTGACCTTCCCGATGACCTCCTGAGTGACTCCATATGGAAGTTATTTTTTCCCTCAATGTCAAAACACATAAATGATCTGTGGCAGAAGTTATGTTTCCTGTTTATACACACACTGTGTATTAATCAAAGCTGATCTTGCTATTTTGTTACACTTCCTAAAGATAATTGCATTATTCTGCTATTAATAATGGTTAATTACTGTTTATTTACCTAATCAAAGACTTTAAAAAATTAAATTATCCTTTATTACATTTAATTTCCATTCTGTATTGACAAGTTTGATCAGCTTTTATCTTTGTTCTGTTGATTTCACATGATTTTAACATACAAATTAGCTACTGGTGATAAGTATGGCTTTTTAGGTTTAAATGTAGTTGTGTGGTGCTGTTGTAACTAAATCATCCGATGTCATTAATTTGATTGTATGCAGATTGGCTGTGTGAAAATTATACTCTAAGGAAATGATCCCCCCCGTGCTGCTTCCTGAGACGTGATTACACATTTAGGATGTGTTGAATTGTTTATAACAGTTTTACACCCACACTGTTTCCTCAGGTTCTTTTGGGATTATATACTGCAATAATTCTCACAACCTTTTAAAATATCTTCACAGTTAAAAAAAATTCTCTATTCCCATTATGCAGCATTTGCCTCTATAAAGTGTATATAGTTAGTGTAACACTTTAAAGAATGGTTAAAACATTTCCATGCAGTGCTAAAGAGCTTTGCAACATTGTTAATAGTTGTGTAATATTTTTGATAATATATAGAGCTCATTCTACTAAGAGTTTTTGGCAGGGCTGTTAAGTGGATGGAAACAGAACTCATGATTAAGAAAACAATAAGAACTTTCTTTCCACATTGTGGAAAATAAGGAAATGATGTGATTTTGTTCCAGCGTGGTTCTGTGTTTCAGTCAGCACTTGGCAATGTAATGTGATTCCTGTATCTCCTTTCATATGTCAGGAAAAAAAAATCTCTGCTTGGAAAAACAAAACAATCCTGGTATGAAGAAACTCTGGAGTTTACAGTATCTTTTTTCATGGTTGCCCTTCAGTGTCTTAAATGACCCTAGCAATATTGTAAGCAGATTTTTGTGCGATACCTCACTAGGGGTGGCGGATGAGCAAGGCTTTTTCATGCCTCGCTGCTTCTGTTTTTCTGTTCAACATCTCGCAGGCTGCCGAGCCACATCTGCCAGAGTTAATTAACTTTTCATTAAAGCAGTGCTGTGTTCAGTGTGGCCGTTTTACTTCATGCCCTGAATTACACTCCTCTGACAGCTGCTGAAGGTAAGCCAGACTGCAGCGAGTGTGTATTTATGCATTAATCTCTTTCACTGCAGAGCTGCTGCAGAAGGCCTGACAGCGCATAAGAGCTTTTCCCTAAAGACCTCATTTCCCATGATGCAATGGGCCCTTTGGTGACTCCCTGATTGGCAGCTGAGTGGAAGTGAAGCTCATTAACTGGACCTCCACTCAGCCTGCTGGATGATGAACCTAGCTGACCTGACTGAAGAATGGAAGAGTGAGAGAGAGAGAGAGACAGAGAGAGAGAGAGAGAGAGAGAGAGAGAGAGAGAGAGAGAGAGAGAAAGAGAGAGAGAGAGAGAGACAGCGAGAGAGATAGAGAGAGAGAGAGCGTACCTTTCTTTCTTTCTTTCTTTCTTTCTTTCTTTCTTTCTTTCTTTCTCCTCCTTATTCTCCCCCCACTATCCAGATCACTTTTGCTTACTATCTCTCTTACACACTCCCCTTTCCCCTGCTCTCAAACACTCTTTCTAATGCTTTTATCTCTTTCTCTCTCTCACTCTCTCTCTCTCTGTTGTTTTCTCTACCTTCTCCCTCCTTCCTACCTTTTACAATTTTTTGGCATTCTCTCCCCTCTATTGTCTTAAGCCCCCCCCCCCCCCCTCTTTCTTACCTTACCCAGTAACTTTTTACCATCTCTCTCCCCTCTTTCTCTTTCCTCATGTTACAGCAGCTCTTTGTGAGCATGAACATGAAACTGGAGAAAAAAATTAACATAGATTTTCCATTCATTTTCTCCTTCACTGCTCTCAGCCTGTCTGCCATCCACTATGGCCTGATTGCCGAATAGAGGGATGGCTTTTTCTACACTGGACATGTTGATGCTCCAGCTGATTGAAGCAAACTAAGGGTTAGCAACTACTGGCTGGAACTTTATGAATATATGCATTCAAATCGGTATGAATGCAATATTTCTACAGTGGCCTGTAATGGACTTACAATAATCATGGCAGACTGGGCTAAGTGAGGGGGATTAATGATAAATGAAAGCGTGCGGGGGCCTGTGGGGACCAGATTAGAGTGGGGCCAGCTGCATGCCAATGAACAAAATCATTTGAAGGAAAGGCCCTGTTGTGCTCATTGAGCTAAGCAAGCCAGACACACACCAGCTGAGGCTGTGTGCATACATACAAGACCAAAAACCAGTATTAATTAGATGGACAGCCATTTCACTATATTAAAACAATACAATTAGGTGACAGAATGTCAGTGCGATTAAGAACATTGTTTTCTATGTTTTCTGATAGTCGTTCTAGCCATCATTGAATAAATTATCAGCCATGACCTGTTTGCGTTGATTATTAGCTAATTCTAGTGTTAAACTTCACTTTTAGGCCAGAATGATAGCTTTGGATACTACAATCTGCCTATTACAAGTTGGTTCTTTATAAATTGAGACTAATTACTACATTATTATAGCAGTTCCACTGCTTCAGTGTGGCCAGTCATTGGAAACACTTGCTATTAAGGCTTTCTTTTGACAAATGAAAGCAACATATAGACCATGTAACACTCTCGATACTAACTAGGTCAAACTTTGTAAAGGTTAAATGATGCCCTCCCTGTCCTCTTTATTGCAAACCAGTAGATAATGCTTTCCCTCAGTGGCCAATTTGTGAGTTCCACATGCTTAATAGATCCCTTCTGGTGTACAATTACAAACTGTAGTGGACAGTGTAGTGTAGCCTTTAGTGTATGGTATACACTGATGCACAATTTATCTGCTACATTTTTCAGTTCCATTAACCATTTGTCAACTGCTGACCAGGGTACTATTTGTGAATAAGAAAAATGGAGTCCTGGACCATACTGGCACATGATACATACATGACAGTGCTATGTCAGTATATGTGTCATTATAATAAGTGCATCAGGGTTTCATACATTAGAGTCACTGGTTAAGAACCGTCTATGGGTGGTGGTGGTCTAGGGGTAGGGTACTTGCCTATGGACCAATGGTTCAAGAAGTCCCAGGTTCGAATCCCACTTCTAGCACTACCAGCACTGGGTCCCTGAGCAAGACCCTTAAACCTGAGTTGCTCCAGGGGGACTGTACCTGTAATTAGGACATATATTTAGGGCAGCGGTGGCCTAGCGGTTAGGGCGTTAGCCGCATGATCGGAGGATCGGGGGTTCAAACCCCTTTCCAATAGGTTGCCCTGAGGTACCCTTGAGCAAGGTACCGTCCCCATCACTGCTCCCCGGGTGCTTTCAATAGCTGCCCACTGCTGCACGGGTTTGAGTGTGCATGGGTTAAATGCAGAGGTCCAATTTCGTTGTGGTTCATGTGTGCTGTGCCGTGACCTCGCAATGACAAGGGTTGTCACTTTCACTTTTTTTCACTTTCATATAATTTAGCAGGCAGGGCAGCGGTGGCCTAGTGGTTAGGGCGTTGGCCCTATGATCGGAGGATCGGGGGTTCGAACCCCTTCCCAATGGGTTGCCCTGAGGTACCCTTGAGCAAGGTGCCGTTCCCGTCACGCTCCTCCCTGCGATGGGCTGGCGACCTGTCCAGGGTGCGTCCCCCGTCCTCGCCCTGTGTGTGCTGGGTTGGACACCAGCACTCCCCCGCGACAAGCGGCAGAAAATGGAAATGAAATGGAATTTAGCAGGCGCTCTGCATAAGACATTTAAGACAGCGTAAATGTAAATGTCTAAAATATCTAATCAAGAACTTACCACAAACATCAGCTGTGGTGGTTCTCTGATGGTAGAGGGTGCCCTACATCTGGGCCTTGGGTGACAGGTATGCCTCATCGGGGGTTGGTGTTATAAGCCCCAATGAATCAGAGCAGGGTGCTTACTTTTGTGTTTATTTATGTTTTACACATGTTATTTCAGTATGTTTATGAGTTCTGTACACATAATCAGTTATTTAAGTTCATTACGAAGCTCTCGGCTCTGCATTGATGATGTCCAGCCCACAACTCCCCATCCTTACATCAGCTAACAGGCTACCACAGTAAGCTATAAGCCATTATACAGTGCCTTGCAAAAGTATTCACCCTCCTTGGCATTTTTCATGTTTTGTTACCTCACAGCCTGGAATTAAAAAGGATTATTTCAGAGTTTGCACCATTTAATTTACAGAACATGCCTACAACTTTGAAGATGTATTTTTTTTATTGTGAAGCAAACAACAAATTAACAAAACAACATAAAATTCAATTACAGCTGCAAGTTGCTTTGGATAAGTCTCTATGAGCTTGCCACATCTTGCCACTGGGATTTTTGCCCATTCCTCAAGGCGAAACTGCTCCAGCTCCTTCATATTGGATGGTTTTTGCTTGTGAACAGCAATCTTCAAGTCTGACCACAGATTCTCAATTGGATTGAGGTCTGGACTTTGACTAGGCCATCCCAACACATTTAAATGTTTCCCCATAAACAACTCGAGTGTTGCTTTAGCAGTATGCTTCAGGTCATTGTTCTGCTAGAAGGTGAACCTTCGTCCCAGTCACAAATCACTTTCACTTTTCACTTTCAAATCACAGGCAGACTGATACAGGTTTTGCTCAAGAATATTCCTGTATTTAGCACCATCCATCTTTCCCAGTTTTCCAGTTCCTGCTGCTGAAAAACATCTCCACAGCATGATGCTGCCACCACCATGTTTCACTGTGGTGATGGTGTTCTTGGGGTGATGGGATGTGTTGGGTTTGTGCCAGACATAGCATTTTCCTTGGTGGCCAAAAAATTATAGTCTCATCTGACCAGAGCACCTTCTGGAGATACATTTGGGGAGTTGCCCACATGCCTTTTGGAAAACTCAAAATGTGTCTTCTTATTATTAATGTTAAGTTTTTTTCTGTCCACTCTTCCATAAAGCTCAGCTCTATGGAGTGTATGGCTTATTGTTTATTGAGTATTGACAGATACTCTAGTCTCTGCTGTGGAACTCTACCACTCCTTCAGGGGTACCTTTGGTCTCTGTGCTGCCTCTCTGATTAATGCCCTCCTTGCCCGGTCTGTGAGTTTTGGTGGGTGGCCCTCTCTTGGCAGGTTTGTTGTTGTACCATGTTCTTTCTGTTTGAAGATGATGGATTTGATGGTGCTCCGGGGAATCATCAAAGATTTGGATATTTTTTAATAGCACAACCCTGACTTATACTTCTCAGCAACTTTTCCCTGACTTGTTTGGAGAGCTCCTTGGTCTTCATGGTGTGATGCCTCTGGGGCCTTTCAGAAAAGGTGTGTTAATACTGACAGATCATGTGATGCTTAGACTGCGCACAGGTGGACTTCATTTCACTAATTATTTGACTTTTGAAGGTAATTGGTTGCACCAGGACTTTTTAGGGGCTTCATGGCAATACATATATGAATACATATGCACATGCCAATTTTCAGGTTTTTTTTTTCTTAATATATATTTTTCTCATTTCACTTCACCAACTTAGACTATTTTGTGCAGATCCATCACATAAAATAAGATTAAGAAACATTTAACAGGTTGGAATGTAACAAAATAGGTAAAAAGCCAAAAGTGAATACTTTTGCAAGGCACTGTAAATCAGGCTATTAAGCCGACCCAACTATTTCTCACTAGAACTGAATTTAATAAAATGACTATGATTTTAAATACCCTGAGGTGGTAAAGTCCTGTTGTACGGGAAAATGGCCTCAAGCACAACAATAAAGCAAGTTGTAATTTGTTACTTTCCACCCCTGGCTGAGTGCATGTTTCAGAAATTTGGGACAAAAAGTCCATAGACCGTACCTTCTATGTCTGGCATGCCAATTAAAAAAAGGAGAACAAGGTGTGTAACTCTGTACTGTTTTCTCTTTCTCTACAGCCGTGCAGTCCCTGAACAGCCTGAACGACCAAATTGCCCACTTCATGGTGAACAGGCCTAATGCTCTGAGCCATGAGGATGATGCGTTTTTGCCCAGTGAAAAAGACACTCTAAGACAGAGTATGGCTCTAATGAGACACTTGCTGATGGATGCACAGGTAAAAAAAAAACTTGTACTGACACTTTTAATCCTCACAAGACAAAGGCTAGTGTTGTTTTGCTAACTTAATTACACCTTACTTTCCATTCCCCAAAGGAATTATTTACTATTACTTTCCATTCCCCAAATGCATTTTTTGTAGCCACGGTTGCCAGGTTGGACAAGCTGTTCTGAATGTTGCCATAAGTCCTTTTCAAACAAATTAGAAACTGAAATAACTTGTATTGTCAGTCAGAAAAAAACCCAGATTTGTCATAAAATTTTTTATAATATTATTGCAATAATATTTTGTGAGGTTGCTATGGCAGGGTTAACATATCTTATAGCAAAGCATTAGTCTAGTATTTAAATACTGCTATGAAACCGCTATATTAAACATTTTATGATATTCAGTACAGTACAGTAATACAGTGTTTTACAGTGTTTAAATTGCTGTTGACAATAATTAGCATTATGTTTCATCACCCCATGAAACAAGTGTCAAAACATGCAGTATTCTACTGAGATTGTAAAATATGATGGGGCAAAATAAAAGATAATCTGGTGCTTAATTTAAGATATAATATCTTAACTGAAGAAGTCAGCTGAATTAATCTCAAGGGAGAAACTAATGTCAGGAGATGAATTGGGGGAGCAGCAATATTTGTACCAAGAGTGACTTCAGCAAGGCAGTAAAGGCTGGTGTTGTACACAGTGAAAAGCTAAAGATGAAGCTTACATTATTAACCATTGCATCCCTTACAAATTCAATAACACTGCAAACAACTACACCCAAACTTTCACATAAATTAGAAGTGAGAATAGTTTGTTTTAATTCAAAGTAAAAAATGATCTTATTAACGTTCAAGGATAATAATGTCTTTTTGCATAACAGATAATATTAGCATGTGTAATACAACATATTTAGTGTGTTTTCTGGTCATTCTTCAAGCATTCATTATGAAATGTGATGTGGATGTGAAGATCACTTGACTTCAGATGAATCATATGAACAGTCTGAGCACATACTCACTTCTTATGATCTCACAATCGCTTCATGGCCACACATTGTGAGTGGAACACTCCACTGAAGTGCTGTCAGATCCTTGTTGTGTGCATATGTGTGCTTTTGTACATAAAAAAAATAATTTGAAAAGAAAAGCCGAGGAAAACAAGCCTACCCTATTGGATCAATGAAATGGAAAATACTTTTGTATTTATGTTCTTTTCATTTCCTTTGATTTATTTCACTTTAATAGCTTCATTACTTTTTGAATTTCATCTCAAACTTTCTCAAACCTAAATGCTAAATTGCCACTAGTAGGAGGCAGAGGTCTGGTCATTAAAGATTGAGATAGTTTCCTGCCTCCCCAGAATATGCACAAGCCTGATGCGACCTGCTTGCATAACTGATAGTAAATAAATGTGTGTATAAGTCATTGAGCTAAATTGAAGTTGGAAATTGTATTTATACTAGGCTGTTCATGTGTTTTGATATTTAGTACTGTGCACCCCTGACTATATGTAAATACAAACATACATGCAAACTTATTCTAACAAAGCCAAAATTAGGTCTACCTAATGAAGAAATGAAGGTCAACACCAATGTACAGTTCTGTATATATGTGTGTATGTATGTGTGTATGTATGTGTGTATGTATGTATGTATGTATGTATGTATGTATGTATGTATAGATAGAGAGATAGATAGATAGATAGATAGAAATCTGCATGAAAGAGAGAGAGAGAAAGAGAGGCAGCCGGTACCTCTGCATTCTTCAGAATGGCACAGTTGATTGTTATTCACGAGCAGGCAGGGCTCAGAGGAAACATGGACAGCAGAGAATTTGATGACTCATTCTTAATTATCTGCTACGGGTAGATCATCAGCAGATTTCAACACATTCATCAGGATTTCAACTCCAGTGGCATGCCACTGAGAGCAGGCACTGCTTCATTTTGCACTAGCCTATAAATTTCACATATATCTACCCCATCTGATCCTTTAATGATGCTATTAGATCATTCAAGGGGGGCTTGACAAGAGGTTCAGCCACTTGAAGCAATAGTTCTGCCAAACATTATTTTTTCCTTTTTAATGCAAGGCTAATTACTAAAACAATTCATTTATGCTAACCAATTTTAATTGGTTAATTTTAATTAATTATATTTTTTAAATTAAAATGTATTTGATTTTATGTCATATATGTCATAGACATGCTCGTGTGCATTCTGACATTGTATGGCAAGCTGTGGTCTGTTAACCTAGATGAAAGTATTCACTGCATAAAAATAATATCAGCTACTATCTTTTTTGGTTACTATCATTTTTTTTTGTTAACATTGTTTAATACAGTGTCAAACATAATATAAGCAAGTCTATGTGATATATCGAAATAAACTGCTTAATGCTAATTATAAAGACTTGGTTTATGCATTACACTCCATTGCAAAGCTAGAGTACATCGATCATGTCCTCCTTGATGGGTTGCCTTTGAAGTGAGTGAAGAATTGTTAAGGTCTGATTTTTGGTTGAACTATTTCAAAATTGTCTCCATTTTACTGACTGTCTTGCCCTTCATAGAGATGAAGAGAACCAATTTCAGGGTCAAGATGTGGGTTTTTTGTCTGCGAGGAAGACAGGGGTAGAGATGTTAGCAGAGACAGACATCTCTCTAAATGTCACAATTTTAATAACAAAATGTCACTCTGTTGAAAGTAAGGTGTAAATTATTTAATGTTACTTAGCCTCTTGAAGTTCAGAATTCAAATGAGCCATTCAAAAACCATTATTACAGCCCTTTGCTTGACAGGAGGAACAACACTGAAGTTGCCATCGTAGGCTGTACTGGAGTTATTTTATGCATGGAATAAAAGTTTCTTTAACATCTCTGCTGGCAACCAAAACAATGAATATGGTGGCAGGATATTTACTAGGAAATTTCCATTACTACTATTACTACATTGTTATGGATGGATGACATTTGTTTCATGCTAAATAAATTTGAAATTTTTAAAGGCCATTTTCACTGCTTTTTGATGTATTATATAAAATGTTAATGTTTAAATGAATGTTTAAATTATACTGTATATATATATCAGAAAAAAAGCTGTTTCAAATAAATTATTTCTATGATGTCATCATAACAAACTTTTGCATTTTCACCTATTTAGCAGTTTATCCTCACTAATTCACACTGAAGTTAGAAAAAAATGCCTGCTTGTGTATTAAATTACACAAACAGTACAGCCAATCAAAACAGGTGCCTTTTATTAACCTCAGTCCTGAAGGAACAGTAAAATGTGTCAAAAGATTTGGTATACACACATATGGTAAGATTTTTAAGATACAGCTCTGATTTGCTATTTTATGAAACTATTTTTGAACAATGTATTTTATTAAACCAAACAATGGTTATGTAAAATAATACAGTAATGCAGTCCTATTATAAAATCTGTAACCCTAAAATATTTGTATTCATTAAATTGATTATCAAAATGGGTATGTTATTGACCTACATAATATATTAAATATATATATTAATATCCTGCGATGGGCTGGCGACCTGTCCAGGGTGCATCCCCTGTCCTCGTCCTGTGTGCGCTGGGTTGGACACCAGCACTCCCCCGCGACCCCGTTTGGGACAAGCGGCAGATAATGGATGGATGGATATTAATATATTATGTAATTCTACGTAATACATACTAATAATTTAGGCTAAACATAGGGGTAGGTGATTTGTGAAAAATGTATCATGATGCTTAATAAAATGTTTGATATTTGATTTTTAATAATATCTGAAAATATATTATTAATATCTGAAAAAAAAATTCAGAAATTCATTTTTTCAGAAAAATATCTGAAAAAAGCCAGAAATGTAATAACCTAAAGTACTATGAAAGTTTTAAATGCAATTAATTTATATAATTATTGAGATATTAAAATATTACAATCTTTTTAATGATTTCAGTCTATTTACACATACTGTGCTGCACTAAAATGCCACATTCCAAGCTCGTAGGAAATCTCAATATTGAATTCTGTATTAATGCTTTATTATAATACATAGTCTTGAACAGAACATTTACTCAGCTGAGTGGGTGAATGTGCATAATTTATTGATAGATTGTAAGTGTTATCAAACATGTTGATATAAAAAATAATTTAATTTAATTTAATTTAATTCCTTTACTGCAAAAATGGACACTTCAGGTGATATTCATGTGGTAGTTTACAGGGGGTTTCTGAAATGAAAAGCTAATCTCACATGTAGATGAGGGTGGCAGCACTATGTTACTTGCAGGTCAGGAATCAGGCCAGGAATCTGAAAGAGTTTATGAAAGAGGAAACGTTTATCTGTGACATTACTAGCTCTTATCATCACAGTAGGTTTAATGGATCATACGAAATAACTTGGAAATTTTTTAGCCATTTGTACTGTCCAGAAACAGCACTGATAAGACTAGCCTTGCCTTATTCAATGCCTGTTTCTTTCATGTAAGTTTCTTCAGAGTCGTTGTCATGGACCAAAACAACAAACACGCCAGCAGGATATTGCATAAAGAAATATCCATTACCCTTTCTTGCTGTTGTATGCAGGGAAGCTGGTTGCTTCGTGCTGATTCACTGAATTGTTTCCTCTCTCCACCCCCAGGATGCATGTAAAGGAAATGCTTGTCTGCTGCACAATAATCATCGCAGGCTTTTAAAAGGCTCTTTTCCTGATAATTGCAAATCTGCCTACTTCATCTAAAGGGTCTGTTTATGAACAGAATAAGAACACCACTGCGGCAAAGAAAAACATTTAAGCTGCATTAATACAAGAAAACGTCCCTTGGGTCTGGCATGCTTTCTTTGTGAGGGCTGAATTTTGTAAGTGTGTTTATGTGTGTGTGTGTGTGTGTGTGTGTGCGTGTGTGTGTACGTGTGTGTGTGTGTTTGTGTGTTTGTGAGTAGTGAATAAATCTTAATATTTAAAAGACAAAACGTGTATTATAGTGAAGATAAGTAGCTACATGCAAAATAGATATATCTCTCACATAACTTTTACTAAATTAACTTTTATTAACCATAGATATATTTGAAGAAAAAAGCATACAGCATTTCATAAAACACCTCCCCAGCTGTTCAGGATAGGGTGGAAAACTTCCTTTTTGGGTTTGTGTTGCAGCCACACTGATACATGCCAGAGGTACTGAAAAGGATTATTTGTCATTGTGAATCACAGCACAGCACTCAGTGAACCACAACAAAATATGTTCTAGGTATTTAACCCATACAAACAGTGCAATAGTGAGCAGCCATATCCAGCACCCAGGGAACAGTTATGAGGATGGTACCTTTCTCAAGGGTGGCTCAGGGCAACCTACTGGTCAGGGAATCAAATCCCATGACCTTCCAATTATAAGGTGTTACTAAGTACTGATCATGCAAGGTTCCCAGATTTTTTCATGATGATCAATTCCTTTTTCTCAGACATCGTACAGAATACAGAATAAATAAAACACTAAACACGCTTAAAATGTTGAAAAGATTGTTTCATCTTTGTGTGTTTTGGAAATCAGTGCTACTGCTCACTGGGGCAGTGGTTGCCTAGTAGATATTGAGCTGGCCCCCGGATCGGAAGATTGTTGTTTCGAATCTCTTACCAGTAGGTACTGGTAAGGATTTCGAACCCACAATCTTCCAATTCCCAGCACTGCTCCCAGGGCGCTTTCAATAGCTGCCCCCTGTTGCACGTGTGCGTGTAAAATGCAGAGGTATAGTTTCATGTTTCAATGTGTGCTGTGCTGTGTTTCAAAATGGCAAGAATGGTCCCTTTCACTTTTTACACGAAAAGGATTTTTTGTTTGAGTTGACACTTTTGACAAATTTTTGCATGCCTCTATACATACAGAAATAATATAGGGTTGTATGCAATGTTACATTATAATAATAATAAAACTATCATAAATATAACTCTAAATTATAGTAGATAACAAATTATCATGCTGTCTCATCTCTGCCCTTTACTGGCTTTTCCATTTTTTTTCTTTTGTGTTGGATTGATATTTTTGGTGACAAGGGCCAGTGATGTATTGGGTTAATGAATTAGTCACATCACACACTTGCATGACTGATAACGTGTCTCGTCCCCGTTTTCTGGAAGATATTTTTCGGACTCTTGGTGCCATTGATTAAAGTAAAAGTATTTCAGTGAAAGGCCATCGTCTTCAACTGTGCAAGACCATGCAGAAGCTGCACAGCATGATTGTTAGCCTCCAGTCAGTTTCCCTTTCAGCACAGGAATAGCTCATGTATATGATGGATGAGTGTGAATTTATGAATATATACCACAGCTTTGAAGCAGAAAATATTCTTAAAATTCCTTGGATGAGGTTTGAAAGCACTCTTACAGAAAATGTACTTGGCTACCCAAGTGTATGTCAAAGCCTTGCTGATTGGTTATGGCTGAGCCAAGATGAATCTCTTGGCTCCTATGGATAAGTTAGCTGCTGAATTCATGATTTATGTTAATGTCTGGAGCATTCTGGAGCGTTCATTTTACAGATGCTAGGCTACAGATCGGTAGTTGATATTGTAAGCCTTTTGGACCATAACTGCTATTTGTGTGGAAAATTATGTACTGCAAAGCAGTCATGGTGGAAAACATTTGCCAAATTAATGTGTAAAATTCAGACAACTAAAATCTTCATACCGGATTGGTTGAGGCCCGGGTTAACAATGACTGTCACCAGTATTGTTAGCCATCAGGAAACAGGGTGGAAGTTGGGCTACTGTTGGTCCAAGAAGAGGAAGAAGAGCAAGGGATGTCTGAAGACAGGAGGAGAGAAGGAAGTATAGCAAAGTGAGGGTAGGAATTTTGAATGTTGACATCATGACTGGTAAAGGTAGACAACTAGCTGATATTTTGTGTGAGCAAAGACTAGGTGGAAAAGAAGTAAGGCCAGGTGTACTGGCCGAGGGTTTAAATTGTTATACCAATGTGTAGATGGAAGGAGAAACAGGGTAGGTGTAATTCTGAAAGAAGAGTAAGTCAAAAGTGTTTTGGAGGCAAAGAGAGTGTCAGATGATGAGTTTGAAGCTGGAAGTTGAAGGTGTGATAATGAATGTTGTTAGTGCTTATGCCCCACAAGTTGATTGTGAGATGGAGGGGAAAGAAGAATTCTGGAGTAAGTTAGACAAAGTGATAGATAGAGTTGCAGACTTTAATGGACATGATGATGGGAACAGAGGCGAAAAGGAGGTGATGGGTAGGTATGGTGTCAAGGACAGAAATTCAAAAGATCAAATGGATTTAGATTTTACAAAAATGAAATGTAGTAAATACCTATTTTAATAAGAGGAGGAGCACAAGGTGACATACGAGAGTGGAGGAAGATGCACACAGGTGGATTATATCCTTTGCAGGAGGGTCAGTCTGAAAGAGACTGCCGACTGCAAAGTAGTGACAAGGGAGAGGGTAGTTAAACTGCATAGGATGGTGGTCTGTAGGATGACCTTGGAGGTCAAGAAGAGGAGGAAAATGAGGTCAGAGTCGGGGATCAAATGGTGGAAGCTGAAGAAGAAAGACTGCAAGGTAGGATTCAGGCAGGATTTAACACGGGCACTGAGAGGTAGTGAAGAGTAAACATTAAAACCATCAGTATGTTCTGTTATTAACGTTGAATATATACAAATGTCTGCAAGATGCTGTAAATCCAATGCCCCAGTTTCAGGAACAAAATGAATGCATTCTGCTTGCATGTTATCTATAAAACCAGTCTATAACCTGTCCAAATACAATCAAAAATGCATTACTTTCCCTCAAATATATTTTAGGGAAAACTGCAAAGAATGTTGAAGGGTGGAAAAATATCAGCTGTTTATTGCATATTCCCCTTGATTTTCTAATATGTGTGGTATTGTGCTGACATTTCTGGGAAGGTTCTAAAATTTGATCTAAAATTTGCAAAGTTTCATAAATCTCTGAGGTATGATTGTGCCAAGATTGATAAATAAATATATACATCTGCATTTTATTTAATTTAAAATACATTTGATTTACTAGAGTTTTGATGGCGAGGGTTAAGCAGAATTTTCTCCTTCTGTTAATCCTAAACATAAACAAGTGTCACAAAGCCGTAATTTTTAAGACCTTTAATAATAGCAGCAGATATGGTTGGCTACACAATTATTACACGCTAATAAATGTTTAATAAAACAATAATGTAATTTCAATATTCCTTACAGACAGATTTTCATATTTAATATATAATATTTATATATTTATATTTGCATAACTTCAAATGTCAGAACAAATACAACTGCCAAAATTTGACTGGTAAATGCTAAAGAATAGTCTTATTGTATTTAGCATTTTCCAAAATTCAGACGGTTTTCTGACACAATCAAAAACACATGCAAATGTAACTGAGGGGACAATCGGCTCCAATATAAAACTGGAATCTACAGGTATCAGATAGTTGCTTCTGGTTTCTGAAAGTTGGTAATAGTTTCAGCCAAATTCTGTTCCATACAACCAGTTGTGAATGACAAAAATTAGCATTTCTTCCAAGCACTTTCAATTGCCTAATACCATTTAATGCAAATTAAAATATATCTTAAATATTCCTCTTCATGCAAGTGAAACCATATTATATGTATGTATGTTTGATGTATGTACATGCTGCACTATGAAATCTATGTGAAACGATACATTTAAGGGGTCCAACATTTAGCTCAACCTTAGAGTTTAGCTCTGAAAATGGTGTTCATCATTTCTGGTGATGACATATGTGGTTACACACAGATGTTGTTTAGGTTGCTGTATGGAACCGACATAAAGACATACAAATGATAACTAGTGAAAGTAAGTTTGTGTGCACTTTAACTTAACATTCTACAAACAGAATAAAACAAATGGTAATATTTATAGTTTAACTTTCAATTTTATGGTTTTTAGTATTTTATTGTTTTAATATTGAACAAATTTAGTGTTGAAAGCTGTTTCAGATATTCAGGAACCTACTTATGAGAAAGTGAAAGTGAAGCAAAATTGGACCTCTGCATTTAACCCATGCACTCAATCACCATGCAGCAGTGGGCAGCTATTGAAAGCGCACGGGGAGTAGTGACTGGGAAGGGACCTTGCTCAAGGGTACCTCAGGGCAACCTACTGGTAAGGGGTTTGAACTCACAATCTTCTGATCCTGTGGCCAACTCCCTAACCACTAGGCCTCCACTGCCCGTGTGTGGATGAAATTACTTGTTGAATTAAGTTTAAAAAAAAAAAACGTACTCACAGGTGAACAGAGCATGTTGAGCAGATGGAAGGAATACTTTGAGGGGCTGATAAATTAAGAAAATGAGAGAGAGAGAAGACTGGATGATGTGAGGATAGTGAAACAGGAAGTGCAGCAAATAAGCAAGATGGAAGTAAGTGCAGCATTGAAGAGGATGAAGAATGGAAAGGCTGTAGGAACCAGATGACATACCAGTGGAAGCATGGAGGTGTTTAGGGGAGATGGCAGTTGAGTTTCTGACCAGATTGTTTAACACAATCTTGGCAAGTGAGAAGATGCCTGAGGAGTGGAGACGAAGTGTACTGGTACCGATTTTCAAGAATAAGGGTGATGCACAGAGCTGTAGTAACTATAGAGGGATAAAGTTGATCAGCCACAGCATCTTCATGCCACAGCATGAAGTTATGGGAAAGAGTAGTGGAAGCGAGGTTAAGAAAAAGAGGTGAGGATTAGTGAACAGTAGTATGGTCTTAAGCCGCGAAAGAGCACTACAGATACAATGTTACTTGATGTTGAAGATGGACCTGCCAGGAAAGAGGAGAAGAGGAAGACCAAAGAGGAGGTTTATGGACGTGGTAAGAGAGGACATGCAGGTGGTTGGTTTGAAGCAGGAAGATGCAGAGGACCAGAAGAAATGGAGATGGCTGATTTGCTGTGATGATCCCTAAATGGGAGCAGCCGAAAGAAAAAGAAGATTCTTCTTAAGTTTATACATGCCTTAAGTTCTTACATTTATAACTTCTCATGAGGGCTTAGTTATTTAGTTTCACCAAAGAAAGTCTGCTAAGTGGACCTTTATTGGAATAACCCTTTGTAAATATCTATGTAGGTTCAAGTCAGTTGCTTTATGAGTGACCATTTTTTAAAATCTTTTTAATTAGAATTTTTATTAAAATTACCAAAAATGTATATAATCACAGACAATTGTAATGTCCAAAGCAGCACTGTTAACGTTAGTAATCATTGCCAAAAACAAAAATAATCAAACTTAGCATTAATGCCTTGAAATTTTCAGTGTTACATTAGCGTTTAGTGGTACTGAATACTAAAATTCAACTTTCACTTAACAAAGACATTTAAAGTTTTAATAGCTTTTTAAGCAACATTATTTTGTATTATTCCCTGCGATTAGCTGGCGACCTGTCCAGGGTGTGTCCCCCGTCTTTCGCCCTGTGTGAGCTGGGATGGACTCCAGCACTCCCCCACGACCCAAGTGGCAGAAAATGACTGACTATTTTGTATTATAATGCTTTGAAGGGATTCATTCAGTAATGCAAGACTATCAGCTTTTCTGAAAGCTGTCAGAATGATTTCAAATAGTATGACATATTATGTATATTAATTATTAAGTGCTACAACAGGAATACTTTGAAACCGTAAAGGTTTTTCTTATAACATGCTCATTTTAAACTGGTCTTACTAAATATTAACAAAGATACGGAATTTCTGTCTTACGTATTACTAAACAAAGACTGGATTAACATCAATGCTTAATTATTTTTGCACATCACAGAGGGCTTTGAAACTGTAGTAGGAAACCTTTGGATTGTTAGAGTGCTTTTATTGGCCAATATTGAGATGTAAAAATTTAATCTCACCAAATAACAGTGTGACTTTTGCTGTAGTTGGTTAACTGCACTGGGCTAATTTTTGTTTACTAAATCGTTTTCTACTTTCTATTTTAGTCTGCTTAAAATAGACATTTGTCTTACTTATAATATATTTTTAGATTAGTATGCCTATTATATACACAACTAAATAACTAATAGCAATTCATTTCCCAAATTACCATCAGCATTGGGATGTCTTTGGAACTGATCCAAGTGTTTTCCAATCTACTTGGGCACAAAATGGAGAGAATTTTAGCCTGAACCATTTGTTAAAGCTTTGGCTTGTAATATCACGCTGCCTCATTTTTCCTTGTTGTTCTGGGCTGCCAAGTTGTACTTTCTGTAAGTGACTTTTTCAGCACCTGCTAGCATCACTCTGTGTAATACACCATTCATAGCCTTCACAGATGGCTACTTCTGCCTGTAGTGGCAGACAACAGGTAGCTGAAAAAATGGACTGCTTCTGCATTACCTATCAGAGCTAGTTTAGGTATCAGTTGATCATACAGGACCTTATCTGGAAAGAAGAATGTGCAATCCTATCTTGCCTGAAACTCTGCTTTACCCTCCGCTTTCACTCAGTTTGAGCATCACCTTTCATAATAAAAGGCCTATGCACCTGTCAACTCTATTCCCTCTTAATATGTTTAGTCTTCTTGTTACTTTCTGAAGAGTGTGGAAGGATGTGTGTGTGTGTGTGTGTGTGTGTGTGTGTGTGTGTGTGTGTGTGTTTGTGTGTGTGTGTGTGTGTGTGTGTTTGTGTGTGTGCACATTAAGGCTGAAAGATTAAACAAGTTAAATAAGTTAAATAAGTTTCAGCATCGCCTCATTTGAGGTATATAATCATTTGAGTCAATCTAAGGAAGAGCTATAATGTACCAATATTAATGAGTTAATAACTCTACTGTAGACTGTCAGTAGCAACAACATATTATTACTTTATTATTACTGTATTACTTGTTATACCTATTATGCTTATTTTAATATTTATTAACGTTTATGAAGGAACACTATTCAAAACACAGTACAGTAGACCTGACGAGTAAGCATTAAGTAATAAACAAATTAACAATAGAGTAGATGAATGAGAAAGTGAAAGATGCCAGAGTATTAGAGCTGTTATTAGAGGAGATGAGTATTCAAAAGCTTCTTAAAGCTGGAGCAGGATGCTCTGATAGTATTTTGTATCTAGAATTACAAAAGCCTGGATTAAGTTTGCCATTTGCGTAGGAATGGCAATGTCAGATGATGCTCATTTGAAGATTGTAGTGATAAGCCTGTATGATTGAGTAGCTGGGAGCAGATCCAAAAATCTGAAGAGTAGCCAGCAGTCAGTGAGTATTGGAGTGATTGAACACCAGGCACACTGCTGCACCCTGGACCATCTGAAGGAGTTTTATTTTGTATGAGGAGCCAGGACTGAGAAGAGTCTCGATGCCTGTCTTCCTCTTCTCTTTAATAGTGGAGGTTCAAGGCAAGCAGTGCTTGGTGGTCTGAGAAGACGAGAAGAGACACGTTGTTTGAAGTCAAGTGTGGTCAAGTAAGAGGCTGCAAGGCTGCTTTTGGCCTTGTAAGCAAAAGTTAAAGACTTAAACTTGATATGAGCAGCCACAGGAAGCCAATGCAGGTCCAGCAGCTGAGGCATGGAAGAAAATAACTTTTGAAGATGAGACGGTTGAAGGTGAGTCTTGCAGCAGCATTCTGCATCAATTGAAGTGGTCTTGTTGCCTTCAGTGGAAGACCTGCTAGAAGACAGTTATAGTAGTCCAGTTAAGAGATGACCAGGGACTGGACAAGCAGCTGGGTTTCCTGGGTGGTGAGGAAAGGATTAATTCTTCTGATGTTGAAGAGAAGGTATCTGCAGGACCTAGAAAGATTAACAATATTAGAGGAAAAAGAGAGCTCATCATCAAATGTGACATCAAGATTCCTAGCAGTTCTAGAGGGGACAAGAAGTGAATTCCCAAAAGAAATCTGAAGATCCAGTCTTGGGTGATTGATTGCCTTCAAAGTAGAGAAGCTCAGTCTTGTAAGAATTAAGCTTGAGGCGATTCAATATCATCCATGAAGTTGATTATATACAACTTGTTCTAAGATCTTGGAAAGAACGGGGAGGAGAAATATACTGGTCTGTAGTTATTCAAGTCTGTGCTGAGTCCAGAAAGGCTTTCTTCAGAATATGTGTGACTACAGCTGACTTGAAGGCAGATGGAACGTGGCCGGTCATTAAAGATCCACTGAGTATTTGAGCAATGTAGGGAGGAAGATCTGAAGATCTGAAGACATCTCCAGGAGTAGAGTTAATGGGATTGGATTGAGAGGAGAGGTAGTGGGATTGCTGGATGTCAGGAGCAGCAATACATCCTCCAGGTAGATGATGGTAGCCCATTCTTACATAATCAATGCTTAAATAAATACAAGTTTTCAATAGGATTAAAATCTGGACCCAAAATTTCTGTTTTTATGATAGAATACCTTATGGCACGGTGCTCTATCATCCTGGAAAAGGCATTGTTCTTCACCAAACTGTTCTTAGATGGTTGGGAGAAGTTGCTCTTAGAGGATGTTTTGGTACCATTCTTTATTCATTGCTGTGTTGTTTGGCAAAATTGTGAGTGAGCTACTCCCTTGGCTGAGAAGCAAACCCACACATGAATGGTCACTGGATGCTTTACTGTTGGCATGACACAGGAGTGATGTTAGCGTTCACCTTTTCTTCTCTGGGCAACATGGCCCAAACATTCGGAAAGGGGATTCACCAGAGAAAATGACTTTACTTCAATCATCAGCAGTCCAATCCTTGAACCTTTTGCAAAATATCAGTCTGTAGGATGTGTTTTTCTTGGACACATGTGGCTTCTTTTCTGCCCATCTTGACACCATCCTCCAAAGGTCTTTGCATCTCTGTGTGTGCAGATGCACTCAAACCTGCCTGCTGCCATTCCTGAGCAAGCATTGCACTGGTGGTGCTCCAATCCCACAGCTGAAACAACTTTTCTGGTGCTTGCTGGAATTTCTCGGGCGCCCTGAAGCCTTCTTCACAACAATTGTACCTCTCACCTTGAAGTTCTTGATGATCTGATAAATGGTTGATTTAGGTGCAATCTTACTAGCAGCAATATCCTTGCCTTTGAAGACCTTCTTGTGAAAAGCAATGAGAGGATCTGTAACGGTGGCGGGGTGCCGGAAGGACGCCAGTGCAGAGCCAGTGGTTCGGAATGTAGTTTTATTATCCAGATATACAAAAAACCAGAAGCAAGGACTGCAGTTCTAATCAAAACCCAAGAACCGAGGAACTGCAGTCTAAATCGAGATACCAAGTTCCTAAATACTAAAACCACAACCAAATACCACCATTGCACGTAGGCTTAGCCTGAGCCGCGCTCTGTTCTGACTCATCGGGGCTTAAATAGTCAGCCCCAATGAGGCACACCTGTGCCCTTATGAGCTCAGGTGTGCTCAGTCAGAACAGAGCGCCCTCTAGCACTCCAAAACACCTCACACGTGCCAGAAACACCACATATGTGACATGTGGCCCCCCCCCCCCCCCAAAAGGCGCGGCTCCCGAAGTGCCAAAACACAGCCAAACCTCTGGGGGGAGGCCAAGAACAAAAAACATTTTACAAAAAAGTCCCTTTTTGGGGCATATGGTCCGGTCCACAAAACACTTTAACACAAAAGGACCTCTGACCAGCCATGACTCGGGCTGTTGACGGCGGAGATGGGTACCCCAGAGTTTCAGTCCGTATCCTTATAACCAAGTCCCCTTGGTACTTGTGTTTAGTGGTGCATTCCCTCTGTGTCTTTCTGCTGTCCCGTGTTTCCTCTGCCTCCTGTCTCTCTGACTCCAAACTGGGGCCTCTGGGGGATGCAGCTGATTGGCTCGGGAGCCTTGTCTGGTCACCACCTGAAATAAAGCTACATACAAGAGACTCTCTGTGGTTAGAAGGGGAAGAGTTCGTTACCCTGTGTGTGCTCCGCTTCCGGTCTCTGGCCATTTCGCTTTCCATGACTTTCGTTTCATAATCCAAGGTGGGGAGTTTTTCATCTCTTTCATGCAAGTGTTGTACAGGCCACAAGTTCTGAGGAGACTGATAGCAGGGACGTGTTATGGGTACGGTGTTGGGAAGCAGTGCAACCAGCAAGGCGTGTTTCTGCTCTGGAACTTTCAGGTGCTGATTGGTACCTAGTTGTAATGTTGTGCCAACTGGGATGATACTCATGTGGGCATTTGGCAGGAGGTTTGGGTGAAGAACAGCTGGTGCAAAGACTCTTTTGGGGGCACTGACAGCAATAAAGGAAAGGTATTCCTCCACTGCTACAGTGAACGCTGTTGCTCTCCTCTGGCACCGCTGGCTTCTGGGAGGCCGGGGTAACTGTGTGCTTCCATCTCTGAGAGGCATGGTAACTCGTGCATTGTTTGTACTGACCTTACTTTTGGCAACCTGGGTTGCTCCTCTCCTCTGAGTAGGAGGGGGTTTGACTAATTCCACAGCCTCTGATATCTGTGGATCCCCCACAGGCACATCAAGTTGGGCTGTTGGATTGTCACCATCAGTAGCTTCCACAAAGCCTCTGGAGCACTCCTCCTCTGGATCATTCTCTGAAAGGCTAAGGTTAGGGGAATTGAGTACCTCTGAGGAACTAGACTCAATTTCTGTGACTTTACTTACGGAATGCACTGAAACAAGGGAAGAGATCAATGAAGGGCAGTCTGTTCCAGAGATGATGCCTGAGGTAATAGATGGACGTGGTTGATGATGAACCAGACTGGGAGTCAGATTTCTTGATGTGGTTGTCTGGTTCTGTAACTTTGACTGGGCGGAGGGAACATATACAGTTTCAGCAATATGTACGGGTATGTTCAGAACAGGTTCACTACGAAGTCCTTGCCGAATAGGCCGATAGGTTTCAGCGGAGAGCAGGGGATTCTGAATAATCTTAGCTTTCCTCCTTGATACGGGGAATGTGGAGAGGACATAATCCCGAAGCTTAATTTCTGGGTCTTCTCTGTTGTGATACACGTATATATTCTTACCTGAAGTATCTGTGGACAGGATCTCCACCAGAGGCTTTCTCTGCCAGTGTTCCAAAGCAGAAATCAATGCGGGTGATTTCAGAAGAGACCTAACCGTTATGGGTACCTCGGTCAAGAAGCTGGCGGTAGGGAAACGCCTTTTCCTCCCTGACTCATCATGGGGGTCCCGTGAGGAATGGTCCAACTCACTGGAAAGCCTTGGCCTGAAAGAATCTGAAAGAGAGCTAAACACAGATGAATCGTTGTGGTTCATAGAAGAGTCCCTCTGCTCCATGTACCTGCAGGGTGAGTCTCACAGAGACTCACAGAGAACTTCAGGTTCTCAGAAACACAGCGAATACTTAGTTTTTTGTCCATAATCAAACATACAAAACTGTGCATTACCTACCCTCCTTGACCATAATCTCTGGGTGGGTCTTGCAGCTCAGTGGGTTTACTGGTCTCCCTCCTGGCTTTTTCCAGTTCTGCCTGCAAAGCGGCATTGTTGCCTTGCACCTGCTTCAGCTCCTGCATGAGTCCACTGACTTCTACTCGAAGCTCACCATTGGCTTGAGCTAAAACCTCTCTCTCCTTTTCCATGGTTGCAATGTCACTCTGGCAAAGAGACAAGAGTCCTTTGGTCTCCTCAAGTTGAGAAAGCAGAGTGCTGATCTTTTCTTCGTGTTTCAGTCTTTCATGGGTGGCTGAGGTTGTTATCTACAGAGCAGAGGTCTTGCTCTCTGCCAGCTGTTGGCTGAGCCTTGTCAACAACTCCCTCTGTTTGATCTGATCATCTCGTTGGTGAATGCCTGTGAGAAATGCACTGTGCTTCATATGGGCCTCTCTGAGTCTCTCTGACTCAGCCCTTAAGTCCTCCTGGGTACTTTTCAAGCTTTCAGTTAGCGAAACTATCTGTTCACTGAGATCCCTAGTGACTTTCTCACGCTCTAGGTACCCGGCCTGCTTTTCCTGAACTTCCCCATTTACTTTAGCTAGTTCCTCCTGAAGGGAATGTAACTGAAACTGGTTGCTGACCTGCAGCTGGTGATTCATGGCCTGAAGAGAGGCGTTTTCATCCTCCAATTTCTTACACTTTGCATTCAAGGCGTCCAGATCCTGATTCCATGTACAAATTTCCTGATCCTTGGTGAGGAGTTCAGCCTCCATTTCCTGGAGCTGCTCGACAAAAACATTTTCGGTCTGTCTTTCAGTACCCAGAATAGACAGCCACACCTTCTGAGATTCTTGTAGCTCCTGTTCCAATTCCTGAATTCTCAAAGTTATTTCTCTAACCTGGAATGGCTCCTCTGTTGCCCTCTGCCTGGCAGAGTCCTGGAAGTCCTGACAATAATATACAGTAACCCTTGATTAATACTCCAAATACTTAATCCAGACAATAATTTAAGGAGACTATTATCCTGTTATTATCTGCAGAGCTGGTCATGTTAAACTTTGTTACATGCTTGTATGCTTACTATGTCTGTAACTTTTTCCTTCATAATCATAACTAAACATACATGCATTTTAGAGATCCTTTGCCACTGTGGGATTTTCAAATTTAAGTGATGCAAGCAAAATCTGTTTAAAAAGTGATAATAGAATTTTGAAGAAATTTGAGCCCAAAAATATGAGTTTCTGAATTAAATGCAAAAACAAATGTTACAAAAAAAATTATATAAAAATACATTATAGTGTCATTTCCATATCAAAGCACATCAGATGTCAGATTTATATATTAAAATGTAAGTCTGAATGTAAAATTCTGATGTTAAAACCAAAGCTAGGTTTTTAAATAATAGGTTGCATAAGCCCTTCTATAACCTAGGGCAACAAACTGTTTTAATTATAGACTGATATGGCATTGGCATCTGATCTGTATTAACATAAACATGATCATCAGCTTTATGGTTGTGATATTTAGATCACATGCACCACTCGCTGGAAAGAATCTTATGCAGAGATTAACTGGAATTTGAGTAGGACAAAGACAATACATGAGTGTGAACGAAAGTGGTGTGGTTAGGATGTAAGGTGTAGAGGTGACAAAGGTGGATGAATTTAAATGCTTGGGATCAACAGTGCAGAGTCAGAGCGAGTGTGGAAGAGAGGTGAAGAAGAGAGTACAGCCAGGTTTTAATGGGTGTAGAAGAGTGGCTGGAGTAATTTGTGACAGACAGGTACCAACGAGAGTAAAAGGGAAGGTTTGCAGGACAGTAGCGAGAACAGCTATGTTGTATGTGTTGGAAATGGTGGCACTGATGAAAAGACAGGAGACGGAGCTGGAGGTATCAGCGTTAAAGATGCTGAGATTTTCACTGGGTGTAATGAGGATGGATAGGATTAGAAATTAGTATATTAGAGGGACAGCTCAGATTAGACATTTTGGAGACAAAGTTAGAGAAGCAAGGTTGCGCAAGGTTGCATTGGTTTGGACATGGCCAAAGGTGCTGCCAGGAAAGAGGAAAAGAGGAAGGCCAAAGAGGAGGTTTATGGATGTGGTGAGAGAGGACATGCAGAAAGTTGGTTTGAAGTAGGAAAATAAATTATCCGCTGTGGTGACCCTAAATGGGAGCAAATAGTTATTTTCTTTTTTTCATTTTTAAATGTCTTTTTTATTTATTGTATTGTTACAGAAGAATAAACAGTGAAAACTTTCGATGCCTTATATGGTATCTCTTTTGTGCCAAATTTGATTTGCCACCGATAAGTCATTCCAGATTTTGCGGTCAATTAGGGAACAAATGTGTAGGCAAAGTGCTTCTGTGTTCAGAGCTTTTGTTCATTAATTGCACTTACAAATGCTGCTGACAGCCTCATGGTTGGTGGGGGCAGGGAGAAACGGTGTTCCTTGTAGAGTCTGGAAATGACATTAGGCTTTAGGTTATTTCACACAAAATTGGCTTTGCATATCCTGAAAAAAAAAGCCTATGCTGTGAGCATATGCTGTTTTTAGACTGCTAATCCTGTGATGTAACACTGACTACAGTGACAAAAAGAAAAACAGTTATGACAGATTTTTAAAGCAGATTTCAAAATAATTGTATATAAATAAAAGGTATTCTAACCAAAACAAAAATAAAGCCAAAAAACATTTCTCAGTTATTAATTTTTTTATTACTTTAAAATGAATTTTTTTATTAAGATCAACACAGTGCATAGTGAAACAATGCAACTTCTGCTTTTCACCCATACACACACTTGCAGCATGGGACAGCTATTTAAAGCTCCTGGGGATTAGGGATGGGTATCTTGCTCAAGGGTACCTCAGGGCAATCTACAGATCTGGGATTTGTACAGAACCTACAGATCTGGGATTTGAACCCACAACCTTTCCAATCCAAGGGTCCCAACCACTAAGCCATTGCTGCCCCATTTAAGCCTAGACTGCACAACCACCCTGCATAAAGCATGTGAGAGGGAAACTGTCCAGCTGCTAAGTCTCTAAATCCCTTTGTGACAGAGGCAATAGCAACCATGGGGATTCATTGTTGCAGAGCAATCTGAACCATGGGAAACTCTCACTGCTGGCTACCTATCTCAGAATCCACTGATTCTGCAGGAAGCACATTGATGTTACCTGAGTTGAAATACCTCTTCACTCTATGTGACACACTGCAATATGCAATATAAACACTTGGGCTCCCCTGGTTGGTTCTGAGTCCATTTGCAACCCTAAAAGGTCCAGATAGCTCATCTTTAATAATACCAAACGATACTAGTATACTTACCCAGTCTTGAAATTTCAACATATGTGTCTTACATTTACGGCATTTAGCAGATGCTCGCATCCAGAATGACTTACATTTCTTAGAGGGGGATTGTCCCCCTGGAGTAATTTGTGGTTGAGGGTCTTGCTCAGGAACCCAATGAATCCAGTGGTGCTGGAATTCGAACCTGTGAACCTGGTCTGTAGGCAAGTATCCTACCACTAAACCACCACCGCTTGTCTTGTTCAATTGTTTCAGCCTTTCTTGACCATGTCTCTGAGCACTGAACACCTTGGACTTCCATGGCACTCCATTTCTGGATTATGACAGCACTGGAAGATAATGGGTTCCTGGTAGCATATGTATATGCATAAAATTGATGATATTGTCAAAATTCTCACTTGCCTAATAACTGTGCACAGAGTGTAGCTGAAATACTGCATTTGATACTGGTAATTTTTTTAACCCCTCCTCGAACCGCCACCTTATCGTGGTGGCGGGGTTTGCGTGTCCCAATGATCCTGGGAGCTATGTTGTCGGGGGCTTTATGCCCCTGGTAGGGGCACCCAAGGCAAATAGGTCCTAGGTGAGGGAAGAGACAAAGAGCGGTTCAGACCTCTTATGATGAAAGATTTTTGGACAACGCTTTCCCTCGCCCGGACGTGGGTCACCGGGGCCTCCCTCTGGAGCCAGGCCTGGAGGTGGGGCCCGATGGTGAGAGCCTGGTGGTCGGGCCTTCACCCATGGGGCCCGGCCGGGCACAGTCCGAAGAGGCAACGTGGGTCCCCCTTCCCATGGGCTCACCACCTGTAGGAGGGGCCAAAGAGGTCGGGTGCAGTGTGAGCTGGGCGGTGGCTGAAGACGGGTGAGAAGCTCAGTCATCCGGGAGGGGCTCAGAGTAGAGCCCCTGCTCCTCCGCATCGAGAGGAGCCAGATGAGGTGGCTCGGGCATCTGATTAGGATGTCGCCTCCCTGGTGAGGTGTTCCGGGCACGTCCCACCGGAAAGATACCCCGGGGAAGACCCAGGACACGCTGGAGAGACTATGTCTTTCAGCTGGCCTGGGAACGCCTTGGGATCCGCCCGGAGGAGCTGGAAGAAGTGGCCGGAGAGAGGGAAGTCTGGGCATCCCTGCTGAAGCTGCTGCCCCGACCTTGGATAAGCGGAGGAGAATGGATGGATGGATGGAATTTTTTGTAAGGTTGACATACATAGGGGCCTCTTAGAATAGTGAATATATATATATATATATATATATATATATATATATATATATATGTATATTCAATATACATATATATATATACAGTATCTCATAAAAGTGAGTACACCCCTCACATTTTGTTTTATTTTATCTTATTTATTTATTTTTTTGTAAATATTTGTTTATATTTTTTATATCCTTTCATGGGGCAACACTGAAGCTATGACACTTTGATACAATGTAAAGTAGTCAGTGTACAGGTTGCCACTGGAATCCTCTTCCACTCCTCCATGATGACATCACGGAGCCGGTGAGTGTTGGAGATCTTGCGCTCCTCCACCTTCCGTTTGAGGATGCCCCACTGATGCTCAGTAGAGTTTATGTCTGGAGACATGCTTGGCCAGTCCATCACCTTTACCCTCAGTTTCTTTAGCAAGGCAGTGGTCATCTTGAAGATGTGTTTGGAGTCGTTATCATGTTGGAATACTGCCCTGCGGCCCAGTTTCTGAAGGGAGGGGATCGTGTTCTGCTTCAGTCTGTCACAGTACATGTTTGCATTCATGGTTCCCTCAATGAACTGTAGCTCCCCAGTGCCGGCAGCACTCATGCAGCTCCAAAACATCACAATCCCACCACCATGCCTGACTGTAGGCAGGGTGTTGGCAATCTTCTTATAACCCAGGCCAACTTTATGTAGAGCAACAAATCTTTTTTTCAGATCATCAGAGAATTCCTTGCCATGAGTTGGCATGTTGAACTTCCAGTGACCAGTATGAGAGAGTATGAGAGCGATAACACCAAATTTAACACACCTGCTCCCCACTCACACCTGAGCCGTTGTAACACTAATGAGTCACATGACACCGGGAAGGGAAAATGGCTAACTGGGCACAAGAGCTATTTTAAGGGGACAGGAAATTTACACTGTTATACAAGCTGTAAACCGACTACTTTGCATTATATCTAAATGTTTTATCATCAGAGTTGTCCCATGAAAAGATATAATAAAATATGTCCAAAAATCTGAGGGGTGCACTCACTTTTGTGAGATACTATATATATAAATATTTACAGTACTGTGCAAAAGTTTTAGGCAGGTGTGAAAAAATGCTGTAAACAAAGAATTCTTTCAGAAATATAACATTGGGACAGAAATATAAATAATGATTTACAAAATGCAAAGTGAGCGAACAAAAGAAAAATTAAAATCAAATCAATATTTGGTGTTACTACCTTTTGCCTTCAAACCAGCATCAATTCTTATAGGTACACTTGCACAAAGTCAGGGATTCTGTAGGATTATAGTCGGTGTATGATCAACCAATTTTACAAAACAGATGCTGATGATCATCAATGTCACACGGAGGTTGAAACACAGTCATGTTTGGAACAACCTACCTGCCGAGTTCCTTCAAAAACTGTGTGCGAGTGTACCTAGAAGAATTGATGATGTTTTGAACGCAAAGGGTGGTCACACCAAATATTGATTTGATTTAGATTTCTCTTTTGTTCACTCACTGCATTTTGTTGATTGATGAAAATGAATGATTAACACTTCCATTTTTGAAAGCATTCTTGGTTTACAGCATTTTTTCACACCTGCCTAAAACTTTTGCACAGTACTGTATATAGATAGATAGATAGATATCCCAGTACATGTACAGGAGTTTTTTATTATATTCAGGTCAAACACACAGCTGATGCCAGCAATATCAGTAATATCAGAAACATTAGCCCTTGAGGATGCCTTCAGCAGATTATTCTCAAAAGTTATTTTGGGACTATGGATGAATTAATGAGCAGCAAACTAATAAAATTCCACTTACCTTCCAAACCTAAACAAAGCTGTATAAGAGGGTTGCAAGTACCAGTGACTCTATAATTTATATGATACACATGCAAAAGTGTTGTAACATGTAGCCCAAGTTACCCTCAACACACATAATTGATTGTAGATGCATCAATGTACAATTGCGTGTTAACCTTGTGTTCACACAACAAAAATAACAAATAGAATTTTTGTATTCTCTTACTTACTCATTTTCTTAGTCACTTGTTCTATGTGGGAATTGAATCCAGGACTTTAGGCAACAGCATTACCCACTGCGTCGCCATTCTGCTCTACAGCTTGTGTATCATTAAAAAAATGCAATTTAATTTAAATGAAGAACATCTTCTTAGGGTCAAATGTAAAATAATTAGATTAATTCTTTTGGCATGATTTAATGCACAATGCATCATTTTAGTTATCTGACACACTTAAACTAGTTGATTAATTTATTAACTGTTATCCTATGAAAAACCATCAGAGGACTTTAAACATATTGGCATTTGGAAGAGTGATAGAAAATGAGAAAATGATAGAATTTGGAATGTTTCTTCTTTGAATGTGTGCCCCAAATTGATTGTTTCATTTGTCATTTAGGCAGATGAGTTATGGATGTGTTGCTTTCTTGGAGGGAGGATTAATCAAATACATTTGGTGCAAAAGCTCTGTATGTGTGTGTGTGTGTGTGTGTGTGTGTGTGTGTGTGTGTGTGTGTGTGTGTGTGTGAGAGAGAGAGAGAGAGAGAGAGAGAGAATGAGAGAGAGAGAGACAGAAAGCATTTCTCGCACCAGCATTGTGGCCTGTGGAGATATCTGTGGTTTAATGTGATCAATATGGAGCGGCTGGGTGTATTGGCCCTGATTTAACATGCAGCCTCATTTACATTAGCCTTTTAATCTTTTATAAAAAGATTCTATTCATCACACAGTAAAATGTTTCTGAAAGCATTTTTAAAGGATACTCCACTCTAATTCTATTTTTTCAGCTGAATCTGGTGGTCTCTCTTTTTCTACTAGAATTGTCTTTAATGTTTTGCTCCCTGTCTCAAACACCATTGTAATTTCTAATTTAATCCTTGTTAAAATCATAAAAAATACAATTTGTTCCATAAATATTTGGACAGAAACAACATTTTTCTAATTTTGGTTCTGTACATTACCACAATGAATTTTAAATGAAATAACTCTTTTGAAGTGCATTTGAAGTGCAGACTTTAAGCTTTAATTCAGTGGGTTGAACAAAAAGATTGCACAAAAATGTGAAGAACTAAAGCATTTTTTAACACAATCCCTTCATTTCAGGGGTTCAAAAGTAATTGGACAAATGAAATAACTGAAAATAACATGTTCATTTCTAATACTTGGTTGGAAACCCTTTGCTGGCAGTGACAGCCTGAAGTTTTGAACTCATGGATGCTCACCAGATGCTGGGTTTCCTCATTTTTAATGCTCTGCCAGGCCTTGACTGCAGCAGCTTTCAGTTGCTGTTTGTTTGTGGGCCTTTCTTTCTGAAGTTTAGTCTTCAACAAGTGAAATGCATGCTCAATTGGGGTCAGATCAGGTGACTGACTTGGCCATTCAAAAATATTCCACTTCTATGCTTTAAGAAACTCCTGGGTTGCTTTGGCTGTATGTTTTGGGTCATTGTCCATCTGTATTATGAAACGCCGCCCAATCAATTTGACTGCATTTAGCTAGATTTGAGCGGACAGTATGTCTTTGAACACCTCAGAATTAATTCAGCTGTTTCTGTCCTATCATTGATAAATACCAGTGTCCCACTGACACTGGCAGCCATGCACGCCCAAGCCATCACACTGCCTCCATTGTGTTTTACACAATGTTTGTGTTTGAGAGAATCGAACACACAATCTTCTAAGCCGGAGCCAGCTCCCTAAATACTAGGTCACCACTGCCCATGAATGCTTTGGATCATGAGCTGTTCCATGCCTTCACCATAATTCTTTTTTTGCCATCATTCTGGTAGAGGTTGATCTTGGTTTCATCTGTCCAAAAATTGTTTTTCCAGAACTGTGCTGGCTTTTTTAGCAAAGTCCAATCTAGCCTTTCTATTCTTGAGGCTTATGAGTGACTTGCACCTTGCAGTGCACCCTCTGTATTTACTTTCATGCAGTCTTCTTATAATAGTAGACTTGGATATCAATACACCTGCCTCCTGGAGAGTATTGTTCACTTGGTTGGCTGTTGTGAAGGGGCTTCTCTTCACCTTCTCTTCATCATTCATCCACCACAGTTGTCTTCCATCAATGTCCAGGTCTTTTTGAGTTGTTGAGTTCCCCAGTCCTTTCTTTCTTTCTCAGGATGTACCAAACTGTAGATTTTGCATCTCCTAATATTGTAGCAATTTCTCAGATTTTTTTTTTCTGTTTTCCCAGCTTAAGGATGGTTTGTTTCACCTGCATGGAGAGTTCCTTTGATCGTATATTGTCTTTTCAGAGCAAAATCTTCCACATGCAAGCACCACACCTTTGATCAACTGCAGGCATCTAATCTGCTTAATTGATAATGACGTAACGAAGGAATTGCCCACACCTGCCCATGAAATAAGCCTTTGACTCAATTGTCCAATTACTTTTGGTCCCTTTATGAAGAGGGTGGCACGTGTTAAGGCACTGGAACTCCTAATTCCTTCATCCAATTTGAATGTGGATACCCTCAAATGAAAGCTGAGAGTCTACACATTATGTCCATGTGCATTATGTAACTATAATTGAAATATGTTTCAGTTAACTGATACAAAAACAAAACTTGTGTCAGTGTCCAAATATATATGGACCTAACTGTATATATTTATCCAATTAAGCAAATAATAAAAGCAATTCAAGTTTGTCTAACAAAGTGATCCAATGTCTTTATAGGCAAAAGTATGTGACAATATTTTTTGATGGTGTGTTTGGTATAATGCACAACCCCTTTCCTGGATGCCCAGTATCCAGCACCGTTTGGTGATACCTGCTCAGTCGTATCATGGTGTGCAGTGCTGTGACCTCGCAATGACAAGGGTTGTCACTTTCACTTTCACTTTTCCCACTATTGGCTAATGCAAGAGAGACTGTGCTGGAGACAGGTGTTTCCCTCTTTATCTCCTGTTAGAGGGTAGCATTAAGGTTAGATGGTTCAGTTGGTTGAGAAGGTTTCAGTATGGATGACCTCTTTATTTAGAAAACATTAAACTTCACTATCACTTTACATTACTAAGTCTGGTATCAAGTAAAGACTTTGCTACCTGTTCAAACTGACATCAAAATACCAAATTTGTCAGAAGGCTGCTGGAAGAATATGTGGTAAGTATAATGGTAAAAGAATAGTTCAATTTGTTGGAAACCAAAGTCTTTTTGTGCTGCTGTGGGCCAGGACAGCTTCATATCTTTAAACTGCACATTCTACATTGATTCAGCAAACTCCACAGGAAAATATTAGGGCATCAATTCATGCAATGATGAACACACTTCTCAGTCTACCAAGGAAGGTTAAAGCAGTAAAAATGTGATGTGTGGTGTTCATGCAAGAAAGCATCAATATTTCTAAAGTTCCTTTCAAGCTGATAAAAAATTTCAGGAAAGGTAATATGCTTTCAATAATATAAACATTTGGTTTAGTATTCTTGTACTGTGCATTACGTATTAGTTGTAAAGCTGTCACAATAAATTGATAAAGCTGTACACAAATAAAGAAACCTTTCTGGGGTTGAGGTGGTTTTATGCTTTTAACAAATTTATAATAAGTTAGTCAAAAGGTAGTAAAAATACCTTTGGCCAAAAGAGAAATGTCATCCTAAGGTAAGTTTTTTTCTAGAGTTCTTTGTTTTGGCAGTTTGTGCAATGAGATCTAAATCGTCTATTTAATAAAAGTTAAAGCAAACAACAAAGCATATATGCTCATATGCATTCAGATATTTTGAAAAGCAGAAATTGCCAGACTTTCTGTGCCATCTTGTACATTAACCTTCTCGCTCATTAATTATCTTAACCTTTATCTCATCATTTCTAATAAAATGTTCATCTTTATTTTGGCTGTTTCCTTTTCTTCCTGTTCTCTCCATTTTCCTCTTTACTCTCAAATAAAAAAAGACAAAAACCTTTGGAAACATCCAAATATTATAACTGGCCATAGAAAGCTGTAACGCTTTGTTGGTGTTTTTCGGACATAAGTATGTAGCCAGGCATCTTGTACTCAACCTTACTGAACATACCACATAGACACAGAACTCAGGAACCACGTGTATACTGGGGATAACAAAAGTGAATGACCAACACTCTGCTCTGACTCATTGGGACTTATAATCCCTGGCCCAGTGAGGCACACCTGTCGTCCTAATGAACACAGGTGTGCCCAGTCAGAGGCAGAGCGCCGCCTACCGTGACAGAAGCCCACCCCCAAAAACACAACTCCTGGGGTGCTAGACCCTGTTTCTCCAGGAGGGGTGCCTTTGATGGGAGGCCAAACAAAACCAAATCAAAACGCTACACACAGTGAACAATCCCCTTAATGGAGCACATGACTGGGCCCGTTCCAGGGCGACACATGGGTGTAAAGAGTTTTTTTCATTTTTTTTATTTGCGAGTAAAGAGTCAGAGGTATAGCAGCGCCAACAGTTTTTTTCCGATTTTTTACATTTTTTATTTTTTTAAACATAGCAGCTGTTCTATGCATTGTTGGTCCAGCATTAATGCACCAACAGCTAAAAAATATGAATTAAATGTTTTTCATGAACTTACATTACAAAGAAAAAAAATTTTTTGCCTCTAAAGTAACCATTTTGGAAATTCTTGACCTGTCATGATTTTGTACAGTATACTCATATTCAAATTAAGAGTGCTAAAACTGTATAGATGAAACTTCTTTTTTAAGATTGAGGAAATTGTTAAGTTAGAAGGAGTTGAGTTCTCTCTGTATAGATATGCTTTTTAAAATCTAAATCTTGTGTTTTAAAATGTTTCAAATATTTCTAGAAGAAATTTATTGGGAAATTTATGCATCCATTTCTTCACAATTTATTTTCAGCTCTTATGCATTATTCTTTTTGAGTATTCAAACTTGCCTTTGTTGGCAGTCATTGCTCTAAATCAAAATGAGTTGTTTTAAATGAACTAGCTGTTTTTTTAGGACAGACTCTAAGGTCTTGGTAGTTATTTCTCTTGGGTGCAAAGATAGAGGGAACAGGAAGAAAAATTGTAAAACTTTTATCAACTAGAAAACCACGCAGAGAGAGCAAAATCTTAATGTGATGACATACTTGACACACCATTCTGTGGCTGAGTGGAGATGAGAAATTACAGCTGGTGAAAAGTAGATTATATTTTTACGGCCAGGAAATATGGTTTCATAGAGGCAAAGTTAAGAAATGGGGAGTGCTAATTTATTCCATTCAATTACAGAGTTTTGGCTGAATTGTTTCATTAATTAATTATTGACCAATCAAGATTATGCAGGTTGTGTGTGTGTGTGTGTGTGTGTGTGTGTGTGTGTGTGTTGGTTGGGGGGGGGGTGATTTAAATGATTAAATGGTTTCTCAGGCTGGACTATTGATCCACAGGGTTTTAGTTTCATCTCCTTCTCTGTAACTCAATGTAGTTTGAATTCACAGGTGAACACTACGTTATGTTTCAACACTAATGAACAGCGAACTGTGTGCATTTAGGCATGACTCACTGCATTCACTAAGCTAACCCTGCCAAGAATTAATGACTCTGTGCTGCATAAATCCTGTGGTCGTCCAACGGTAATAGAATTTAAAGGAGCACTCCTTGGTTTCCCAGCCTTGTCCCAAACTGTGGCACTTGAACCATGTTGTTGAGTACAAAAGAAAATTGTTTGGGCATTTTTTTCGTATTTGTAGAGTAACAGTGACCCTAAACTTACTTTATCAAGTAAGTTTGAAATGATACCTTTAAGAGTGAGCCAGAACCACAGAAGCTTTAGCCAAAGCTTTTTTAAAAACTCTGCAACAGGGTTTGAGGTTTAAATGGCATTAGGTATAAGAGGGCCTCTTTTGTATTTTATAATTTGTAGTTTAATTAACTGTTATCTTTTGCTGAAGAACATCATTCAGGTTGACTTTTAGTGAAGCAGCATGCTTTATGGCTTTCCAGTCTCAGGCATATGGCAGAAAATGTATGTCAAGTCAAATCTGTTTACTTTATTCTACTTACTCCATTTTTCTTGCTCTTTTCCTTGCATTTGTTACACAGTGCACATTTTTGTTTATTCATTTTTCCTTCCAATTGCTCTGCTGATGCCTCTCTGTGACAACAATACTTCACATGTCTTCAGAAGGAGTGGGTGGCCTGCTGCTGTAATCTGAATTGGCAGTTATATAAATGTGTTCATGACATTGAAATCCCAAGGATAATTCAAAATGAGTTGTTTTTTCACATATTGTCCCAGAAGGAATAAAATAAAATATAAAAGCACAGCCTGCATCAAATAAGGGAGCAGCATCATGATTTAAAACATATTACCAAAATTAAGAAAGAAATTCTTTGGTGAAGAAAATATGGTCTTTCTAATTTATTGTCAAACATTCTATTAGCTGGGAATCCATGAAGGCATAATTGGCCCTGCTTTGTCTTGATGAGTAGTGCCTGTGTCACTCAGTCTATTGGCAGCTTGAGCTATCCTTGATCGCCAATGGTAGTATTGTTCGATTAAGGAAATACTAGCAGGTTCCATAAATTCACAGGTTGTCTAAATTAGACTTGAAAGAAATTGTTTGGGAAAAAAAAAAACTCTTAAAAAAGGATTTTAAAATGTTTACTGTGGTCAAAAAGAGGATCCTAAGATTAGAATTAGTTTAGATAAACTCCTTTTTAAAAGTATACTCCTGTTTAAAAGCTTACTTTACTTTCCAGTGAAATGGGAAATCTGCCTTAGCAGCATCCTAACAGATTTTCAGGATACATGTGTATGGGAGATGCAGTCTCTGCTGCCTTTATTTTCATATGTAGTGGCAGTTAATTCATATTTGGTGGATCATAAGTGAAAGCCCTTGTGATTGCGAGGTCACAGCACAGCAGACAGTGAACCACAACAAAATTGGACCTCTGCATTTAACCCATGCACACTCAAACACCGTGCAGCAGTGGGCAGCTATTGAAAGCGCCCGGGGAGCAGTGATGGGGACGGCACCTTGCTCAAGGGTACCTCAGGGCAACCTATTGGGAAGGGGTTCGAACCCCGATCATGCGGCTAACGCCCTAACCACTAGGCCACGGCTGCCCGAAATGATGATTATTATAAATGATAATGATTATTAGAAATGATTACAACTTATACTGTAAGCTTATATCAAACCAATAATTATTATACAAACTGCAGGGCTGATTCACTCACATGTGACTGTAGTTTGTAAGTAATATGAAATACCCATGCCTTCATCATTTCTGTTTTGCACAAAGTAAAGAGCAGGTCGAATAGTTTAAACTTTAGTAGATATCATAAATTCTGAAGTTACTAAAGTACCTACAGTGTGTTAGAAACAACACAAATGTAAGTTTTTACTTTTTACTGTGATTTAGTCATGCAGTTTATACAGTGCCAGTATAGGTTCTATAAGCTTCCATTCTTGGTTTGCTAGGTAAGCCTTGATACTCCAGTGCACAACTAATGTAAAGCTTCAGACACCAAACTTGGCTGGCTGATGGTCTGCTTTTAGGGTAAGAGGGTCATTACGTAAATTTGGTTGTTGACTGCAACCTTTAAATAATAGGGAAAATGATTGCCATCAGTATACTATTCTTGCCGCTTGCTATTTTTTTACATAATTTGAAAAAGTTGCCCTTTACTCTGTGACAAATTTTCATGATGAATTGACCAACATAAATGTTGGGACAGCAGTGGCCTAGTGGTTAGGGAGTTGGCCACAGGATTGGAAGATTGTAGGTTCCAACCCCTTACCAGTAGGTTGCCCTGAGGTACCCTTGAGCAAGGTACTGTCCCCATCACTGCTCCCTGGGTGCTTTCATAGCTGCCCCCTGCTCACACAGTGTGTGTTTGTGTGCATGTTAGTGTGCACTTTCCTACGGACCTATGGCTCAAAAGGTCCCCGGTTCAAATCCCACCTCTGGCACTACCACCACTGGGTCCCTGAGTAAGACCCTTAGCCCTGAGTTGCTCCAGGGGGGACTGTCCCTGTAATTAGGACATGGAAGTTGCTCTGGATAAGAGCGTCTGCTAAATGCAGTAAATGTAAATGCATGGGTTAAATGCAGAGGTCCAATTTCATTTTGTGGTTCACTGTGGGCTTTGCTGTGTACTCACAATGGTAAGAATAGTCACTTTCACTTTTTCATGAATGATAAAAATGGCTTAGCATAAAATTGTTTTATTTTAACTTAAATAATAATTGCAGAAAGGTTTTGTCCTTCTTATAGGGAATTACTATTTTGCTGATATTTATTTCTGTAATCAGAAATAAAATGTTGCCTACTTTGTCTTGTTATTGTATTGTCATGCAAAAAGGAAAAAATTAGGTGGGTTTATCAATGAACTAGCACATCCCTGGGGTTGTCTGCATCAAGCATGGTTTTCTTTCAGACGATAAAACTACAAAATCTGTCAGAAAAACTCATCACTCATCAGGTGTAGTTGAAATAGGCTGGAGCTTTACTTCAGGTGATGTACAGAAATGTGGAGATTTCTATAGAGGCCGAGAGCAATGGCTCCATCTGATCCATGATCCGCACACACACATCTATACTGTGCCATTCACCTCAATTTCACAAAGTTCAGAAATGGTT
The DNA here is from genome assembly GCA_017165825.1 of Hepsetus odoe. Classification (NCBI taxonomy): domain Eukaryota; kingdom Metazoa; phylum Chordata; class Actinopteri; order Characiformes; family Hepsetidae; genus Hepsetus; species Hepsetus odoe. The sequence continues at coordinate 994,096 of CM029393.1, read as the reverse complement.
AGAGGCATATCACTGCCTACTGCACTGTCTGGTCAGCACTAGAGGAAAATTGAGATTTAAGCTTAAACGGATTGTTGCAGTTTGTTTACCAAAAAAAAAAAAACCATCACCATGAATAAAAACCATTGCGGTTTTGTAGTTGTGGATTCATTTTGTATGACATGCCCACTCTCTATGGTAATTGCTTTTTAGTAAGGTTTAGATAACAGACTTTACCTTCAGCAATTTTTGGCCAGACAAGATGTTTTGCATTTGTTTGTAACATGGTACATTCCTGTGGCAAAGATTTTAATGTTAATAATTTATGAGGTCTGTCCTTTTTCTCACTTTTTTGTGTGCTTGCCTCAGAAACGTCTGCTACATTTTCCCTTTTTGTCTCCATACCTCTTTTACTTTTTCACAGAAGTTTTGAAAGAACCTTCTTTTCCTTAAATCTCTTTTCTCCCACCTTTGTTTTACCAAGACAGGTACTAAAGGTGAAGGCAATCCGTCTGCTTAAAAATTCAGACTACTGGACATCACTGGTGAATTTAGATTTTTTTTTTTTTTTTGCTGTCATCCAACATTTTCTTTCTGCATTTTTTTTATCTTAGAAACCGAAAAAAATCCTTAAGTCAAACTCAAATAAAAAAAGATATAAATTTATCTAAATGAGAACGTTATTAGCACTACTAAACTGTGAATCTCACAAGCTAAAAGTGTTATTTGAATCAACAAAAAAAAATCTATGAATGATAATTTATGAATTTACAAATCAATCCTTACTCTCAAACTATAATGGGATGAATTTACAGATAGTGTTCTTAAAAATGATTTAAAGTGTCCTAAAAACCCCTTGGCTCTAAAGGGTTTACTCACCTTGCTATACTTGATTACAATGTGTAATGCAAAAATTGTCTGTTTATTGTCTGTTGATTCGCAGCAAAAACAATGTTAAACTACCTGAATTCCACCTTGCAGTTTTCCTTCTTTCGCTTCCACCATTTGCTTCTTGATTCTGCCCTCACTTTCCTCCTCTTCTTGGACCTCTCCAAGGTCATCCTACAGACCACCATCCTATGCTGTTTAGCTACACTCTCCCTTTTCACTGCCTTGCGTCTCCAATCTCCTTTAGACTGACCCTCCTGCAAAGGATATAATCCACCTGTGTGCATCTTCCTCCACTCTTATACATCACCCTGTGCTCCTCTCTCTTTTTAAAATAAGTATTTAGTACAGCCATTTCTATCTAGTTTGCAAAATTTAAATCCATTTGATCTTCTGAATTTCTCTCCTTAACACCATACCTACCTATCACCTCCTCATCACCTCTGTCCCCTTCACCAACATGTCCATTAAAGTCTGCAACACTATCTATCACTTTCTTCAGGATAACACCTACCCAGTTCCCCCTTCCATCCACACCATGCTAAAACAATTTAAACCCTCCACCAATACACCTGGTGATATGAAAGTCTCTTTAAATGTCCAAAAGTTTTACACTGGATGCTCTTCCTGACATAACCCTCCCCATTTATCCAAGCTTGGGACCGGCATAATATACACTGGCTTGTGCATCCCTAGTAACTGGGTTGGTAAATACTTTTTCTGCAACAGTTTAAAATGTTTAAACTACATTTGAAGTTTGAGTGTGAACATTTTCTTGTTAGGCCATTCACCTATTAAAAAACTGTCAAAAGTCAGGAGCAAGAAAACAGGACCAAAAAAAAAAAAAGAAAAATCAATAAATATTTAAAGAAATGTAAATAAAGGCTTGCAGTAAAAGTAAATAATGAAGACATTGAAAGTACACTTGTATTTGGAACATATTGTTTTTTACTAGTACATTTTCAGAAGTGAATTTTATGTTGTTACAGGCTTTTTTTTTTTTTTTTTTTGCATAAAACGACTGACTTCATAGTGTTTACTGTGTTGGTATAGAGTGCCAGTAGAAGAATATTGTTCCCCTCGGTTTGATTCCCGCCTGGCTTTATCTGTTGTAGGAAACCATCCAGGCGTTCTAAATTTGCAGCAAAACACTTTCTGTATGGAAGTGATGCTGCAGGGCAGCGAGAACCTCCAGCTGATAAAGCTACTGAGAGTGGGGGGGTGTTCATCAGCCATTACTGCATACACGCACACACACACACACACACACACACACACACACACACACACACACACTTACTGGTATTGGGATGCTACACTGGATATACTGGATATTAAAATTAGGCATTCTGCTTTTTATTTTTTACTGAAAGAAGAACACAAGCAAAGGTAAACATTCATTTAACTTCAGTAAAGCAACAACTGATTAATAATCAGTGAATAATGAGACTTCACAACAATTTGAGATGATTATGAGTACAGAAATTTCATTAAAGGAACTTTAAAAATGATTTGGAATTTTATGTTATTCTATATAAAATTCAGCAAAAGATATGACAAGCTATACCTAGCTCAATGAGATATTAGCTAAATGCAGGTTTTTTTTGGATTGCACATTGCAGTGTGTTACATAGAGTGCAGAGGTGTTTCAATGTCAATGCGCTTCCTGCAGAATCAGTGGATTCAGAGATCAGCTGCCAGCAGTGAGAGTGACCCATGGTGCTGATGTCTCTGAATTGATCCCTCAGTATGGTTGGTATTGACTCTGTCACAAAGGGATTTAGAGACTTTACAGCTATTATAACAGAGAGGCCAGCTAGAATCAAACCTCAGTTGACAGGAATATTAAGTTTATTTAGTTATTTCAAATTTTCAGTCTATGCATGCTGATTTTAATCTACTTGCTATACTAAAAGCCACAGGGAACATATTCCATATTTTGTTTCTAAGTAGCTCAATCATACTCTTGCTTTTGTAGACACACATTTACAAAGTATGTTCTATAAGTTATTTAAAAATGTCCAATAAGTAGTAAATATTTAATAGTCAAGTCAACTATTTTCTGCTTTGATGTAAACCAGGCAGTTCTAATTTGGAGGACTATGTACATCAGCAATCTTTTCACCAATCACAAAGCTGATGTCTCATACAGCTGTGTTTCTCTTTCATTCTGTCTCTTCTCCATTTCTGTACCCATGTCTCCGTTCCTAACATTATTTTTGTGCTGCTACATTTCTGAGTTAAATGAGTGTCTGCAGTTTTTGCGTTTTTTCCTGCTTTTCATTTTTCCTATGTTCATTCCTGCCCAGGATAGAGGATGTTTCTCATATATTTTCTTTTTCACCCACACATTTCCATTCTCACATAGTGCTTGTCTCCAGAGACCCGGTCATGCAAATGAGTGCCAGGAGGGCCCTCTGCAGCAGGGAAACAAAGGCATGAGGAAGGATGAGGAATATTAAAAAAAGTCTGCCACTGAGAGACTTATTAAACATTCAATCTCCTCATTTCAGCAGAGGGGCCAATGGGCTTGTTTCTTTAGCCTGACCATTCATTTGCACATTTGGCCACTTTCATATTTGTAGTGGGTCCACCCCAACTAATTTGTATAGCACTAAACAGCTTTAAATAATAAATAGTTATACATATATATATATATAAACAGTACTGTGCAAAAGGTTTAGGCAGGTGTGGAAAAAATGCTGTAAACAAAGAATGCTTCCAGAAATATAAATAAAGATTGCTTATTTTTTATCAATTTACAAAATGCAAAGTGAACGAACAAAAGAGAATCTAAATCAAATCAATATTTGGTGTGACCACCCTTTGCCTTCAAAACAGCATCAATTCTTCTAGGTACACTTGCACGCAGTTTTTGAAGGAACTCGGCTGGTAGGTTGTTGCAAACATCTTGGAGAACTAACCACAGATCTTCTGTGGATGTAGCTTCCTCACATCCTTCTGTCTCTTCATGTGATCCAGACACACTGATGATGTTGAGATCAGGGCTCTGTGGGGGCCAGAAGAACTGATGCTGGTTTGAAGGTAAAAGGTAGTAACACCAAATATTGATTTGATTTAGATTTTTCTTTTGTTCACTCACTTTGCATTTTGTAAACTGATAAAAATAAACAATCATTATTTATATTTCTGAAAGCGTTCTGTGTTTACAGCATTTTTTCCACACCTGCCTAACACTTTTGCACAGTACTGTATATATATATATATATATATTGTGGAAAGTTTTGAGAATGACAAGTATTGTTTTTAGAATGACAAGCATTCTTTTTCACAAAGTTTGCAGCTTCACTGTTTTTAGACCTTTTAGCCAGATGTTTTTATGGTATACTGAAGAATAATTATAAGCATTATTTTTTTAGTTTATTGACAATTACATTAAGTTTATGCAAAAAGTCAATATTTTGCAGTGTTCGCCCTTATTTTTCAAGACCTGTGCAATTTGCCTTGACATGCTGTCAATCACCTTCTGGGCCAAATTCTGACTGATGGCAGCTCATTCTTGCATAATCAATGCTTGAGGTTTGTCAGAATTTGTGGGTCTTTGTTAGGTCATCCACTTTTTGAGAATTACCACAAGGTCAATGCGATTAAGGTCTGGGGAGTTTCCAGGCCATGGCTAATATTTTCATGCTTTGTTCCCCAGACCACTTAGCTATCACTTTTACCTTAAGGGTCTCCATCATGCTGGACAAACCATTGTTCTTCACCAAATCCTTCTTGGAAGGATGGGAGAAGTTGCTCTTGGAGGATATTTGGTTTTGGAACCATTTTTTATTCATAGCTATGTTGTTGGCTAAATTATCCCAGCCACTATGGATGCAAATGCTAAGCCCAGATAAATGGGGAATGTTACATCAGGAAAGGCATCCGGTGGAAAACTATTGCCAAATCAATATGCGGAAAACAAAACAGACTTCCATACCAGATCGGTCGAAGCCTGGGTTGATAGTGACCACCACCAGTGCTATTAGCCTACATAGTGCTGGTAGAAATTGGGCTACTGTTGGCCAAAGGAGAAGAAGAATAAGAAGAGGAGGAAAGTATGTCCAGAGGGAGGAGAAGAGAAGGAAGTGGAGGAGAGTGGAAGTGAGGGTAGGAACTTTGAATGTTGGCAGCATGACTGGTTAAGGTAGTGAATTAGCTAATTAGCTGATATGATGGAGAGAAAGAAGGTTGATATTTTGTGTGTACCAACGACTTGATGGAAGAGTAGTAAGAGCAGGTGTATTGGAGGAGGGTTTCAATTGTTGGTGTGGATGGAATGGGGTAGGTGTTATCCTGATGTAGGTGTGTTTTGGAGGTAAAGACAATGTCAGATGAGTTTGAAGCTGGAAGTTGAAGGTGTGATAATTAATGTTAGTGCTTATGCCCCACAAGTAGATTGTGAAATGGAGGGGAAAGAAGAATTCTGGAGAGAGTCAGATGAAGTGATAGAGAGGACACCCAGGCTAGAGAGAGTTGTGATTGGTGCTGACTTTAATGGACATGCTGGTGAAAGAAACAGAGTCGAGGATCAAGTTGTGGAAGCTGAAGAAGGAGGACTGCAAAGTGGAATTCAGGCAGGAGTTAACACGGACACTAGGAGGTGTTGAAGAGCTTGCTGGGAAACTACTGCAGAGATGATCCACTGTTGTGACCCCTAAACGGGAGCATCTGAAAGAAGAAAAAGTTGTTTTGTAAAATTGTGAGTGAGCCCACTCCCTTGGCTGAGAAGCAACCCCACACTTCAATGCTCAGGATGCTTTACTGTTGACATGACACTTCTTCTCTAGACAATATTTTTTCCAGATGACCCAAACAATCTGGGGATTCATCAGAGAAAATGACTACCCCAGTCCTCAGCAGTCCAATCCTTGTACCTTTTGCAGAATATCAGCCTGTCCCTGATGTTTTTCTTAGAGAGAAGTGGCTTCTTCTCTTGACACCAGGCCATCCTTCAAAAGTCTTTGCCTCACTGCGCATGCAGATGCAAACACACCTGCCTGCTGCCATTTGTGAGCAAGCTCTGCACTGGTGGTGCCTCGATCCTGCAGCTGAGTCAACTTTAGGAGAGGGTTCTGGTGCTTGCTGGACATTCTTGAAGCATTCTTCACAACAACTGAAACTTTTTCCAAGTGATTGATGATTTGATAAATGGTTGATTTAGCACAATGAAGAACAATGATTGCATGCACCAACCTCCTTTTAAAGCATCCAGGCTGCCATTATAACTCAATCAGCATGACAGAATGATCGCCAGCCTTGTCCTCCTCAACACTCTCACCTGTGTTAATGACAGTATCACAATTATGTCAGCATTTTTTGCTGACATCCTTTTGAGGCAGATCTTTTGCTTCAAATTTAGTGGATTTAGTTTTTTGAGATTAAGTTCATTTTTAATGGCAAGGAGGGACTTTGCAAATCATCTAAATTAATCTGATCACTCTTTATAACATTCTGGAGTTTATGCAAATTTGCATAATAAAATCTGAGGCAGCAAACTTTGGGAAAATTGATATTTGTGTCATTCTGAAAACTTTTGGAAATTGCTGTTACAATTATAGCTCAGTTACCAGTTCTGTGAGATTCTTTCTTCCATACTTTTTAATATATTTTAACTTTACCTAACTCTCATTAAATTAAACATAACAATTATTTAAAAAAATATTTTAATTGAAGTATTTAATTTAATTATATATTAATACACTGTATGCACAATTATTAGGCAAGTGAGTATTTTGACCAAAACTTGCATCTTTCAGGATTTTTATGCAGGACAATGCTCCATCACATTCATGGAAGATGAAAGAATAATAACATGGCCCTGTTCCTCACCTTACCTAAACCCTTTTGAGAACTTGTGGGCCCTTCTAAAATGGGAGATTAGAAATTCAGAATTTTTCATTTAGCTATTTAGCTTAACTATTTCATTAATAGTTGCCTAAAAATTGTGCGCACATATGTATTACTCTGAGAATGTTTACACTCAAATTTCCTTTGTAAAACATTCAGGTTTCAGGATTATTAACATTTTTAATTGACTGATAGTGCTGTATTTGTTCAGTATTATAATTAATACTTACTTGACTAATAACTGCGCATAAGGTATAAATTAAATTGAGGAGTCAGTTACCATTCTACCAGTGTGGAACAATGCACAAAATGAATTTTTTCTAAATATATATTGCTTTGTGAAATATTTTTAGTTGAAGAAAACACATATATTATCTCGCAAAAGTGAGTACACCCCTCAGATTTTTGTAAATATTTTATTATATGTATTCATGGGACAACACTGAAGATGTGACACAATGTAAAGTAGTCAGTGTACAGCTTGTATAACAGTGTAAATTTGCTGTCCCCTCAATGGTCGAAGTTGAGTGCATTTGCTCAGCGTCATATCCAGAGATTGTCTTTTGAAAATAGATGTATGAGTGCTGCCAGCATTGCTGCAGAGGTTGAAGGGGTAGGGGGTCAGTCTGTCAGTGTTCAGACCATAAGCCGCACACTGCATCCAATTGGTCTGCATGGCTGTCGTCCCAGAGGAAGCCTCTTCTAAAGATGATGCACAAGTAAGCCAGCGAACAATTTGCTGAAGACAAGCAGATTAAGGACATGGATTACTGGAACCATGTCCTGTGGTCTGATGAGACTCAGATGAACTTATTTGGTTCAGATGGTGTCAAGTGTGTGTGGCGGCAACCAGGTGAGGAGTACAAAGACAAGTGTGTCTTGCCTACAGTCAAGCATGTTGGTGGGAGTGTCATGGTTTGGGGCTGCATGAGTGCTGCCGGCACTGGGGAGCTACAGTTCATTGAGGGAATCATGGATGCCAAAATGTACTGTGACAGACTGAAGCAGAGCATGAACCCCTCCCTTCGGAAACTGGGCTGCAGGGCAGTATTCCAACATAATAACGACTCCAAACACATCTTCAGGATGACCACTGCCTTGTTAAAGAAACTGAGGGTGAAGGTCCTGGACTGTGCAAAGCATGTCTCCAGACCTAAACCCTATTGAGCTTCTGTGGGGCATCCTCTAACGGAAGGTGGAGGAGTGCAAGGTCTCCAACACCCACCAGCTCCATGATCGTGGTCGTCATGGTGGAGTGGAAGAGGAGTCCAGTGGCAACCTGTGAAGCTTTAGTGAACTACATGCCCAAGAGTGGACATTGTGGAAATTTTTCACATAGGGGTATACTCACTTTTTTCCCCAGTAGTTTAGATGTTAATGGCTGTGTGTTGAGTTATGTTAAGGAGACAGAAAATGTACACTGTTAAACAAGCTGTACACTGACTACCGTACATTGTGTCACATCTTCAGTGTTGAAAAGATATAATAACATATTTACAAAAATGTACTCACTTTTGTGAGATACTGTACATATGATTATTACCATGCCTATAGTACTATACTATACTGTACTATAGTTTATTTTGGAAAAATTCAAAGATAAAATGTTTTTTTGAGGCCACAAGGGCAAACGAATCCCTTACCCACAATTTACTGAAACCAAAAGCAGCTTGAAAATACCCCCCACATCCTTTGCCCATTATCCTTTTATTGTAATTTTATTGTCCCTGGTGCATTGTCGCATTTGGTCAAATAAATTGATTGGTTTATGCACAATGCAGATGGTGTACTAAAACCCGGCAGCTGGATGGCTGTAAATTGCATCGTGTTTAAATCTAATCAACTCTTTCCAGTCATTCTTGAGGATATGAAAAAATGCTGTTAGTGAAGCAAACCAAATAAGCAATAAATAACCTGAGCTTCGTGCAGGTCACAGCACACTCAAGCAGGATTCCCTGCTGATGAGGATGAAATCTGTATATTAAATGCAAATATTTTCATAACCGCATCTAAATCCAATTAACCTGCTTGTGTCCACAGAGACTAAAAGCTAGAGAAAAAAATACTGAAATTCCAAGGTCACTAATAACACAAGCATGTTATTACTTCAAATGAATTCATTTTTAATGTTTAGAGCCTATTGACCAGTTTATAAAATCTCACTGTAGTTGACCTTTTGTCCAGTATAATCTAATGTGTCTGAGGAAATGAAATCAATTCCAGACTAACCTTGACACCGGTTTGAGATAAGTATGAAAACATAAAAATAAAGTTTAAACTGAAAGGGCACACACACACACACACACACACACACACACACACACACACACACACACACTGAGGGGATGTAGATGGAGCTCAACTGGGCTGAAGTTACTTTTTATCAAAACTTAACATGTTCTTTTTATTTATCACAACTTTTACTATCTTTACAATAAAGAATATTATATCCAAACAACCAAACTTTTTGAGTTTATTTTATTGTTGCTCATATAGATTTTTACTTGCTTATTATGCTGATGTGTAGTTAATTAATTAATTTGTTTGTCAAACTCTGAATTCGACAAACTTGAAGTGAAAAAGTGACTACCCTTGTCACTGTGCAATGTAGCACAGCACAACACAATGAAATTCAACCTCTGCCTTTCACCCATACACACATGTGTAGCAGGGGGCAGCTATTGAAAGCACCCAGGGAGCAGTGACAGGGACAGTACCTTGCTCAATGGTAGCTCAGGGCAATCTACTGGTGAGGGAATCGAACACACAATTTTCTGATCTTGAGCTAACTCCCTAACCACTAGGCCACTGCTGCCTACACTAGGCCTGTGCTACCTGCACTAGGCCACTGCTGCCTACACTAGGCCTGTGCTATCTGCACTAGGCCACTGCTGCTTTGGCTTTTACTAATGTTTAAAGTCAATGCATATTAGATACATATTTTTAAGTGCATACATATTTCATAACATTTTTAGTCTTTAGGATTCAAGAAGTGTTTTTTTTTTTCTTTCAAGCATTTTAGACAAAAACCAAGAGAGCATGTTGTAGCTCCTCATCACTTGTTAGCCAATTGAACAATGCTAGCTACTTTGCCAAAAAATACAGTTACGAGGCCTTTCCTGGGAAAGTTTCGTTAGACTCCATGTTGTGCATTATGGGTCCACCTTACTGGATTTTGGGGAATCGGTGCCTTAAAAACAGGAGCTGAACTCAACTAAATATTTAATTGTTTGCTTTTCAAAATGTGAAGCTCATTCCAGATAGATGACTGGGTGGAATGTTAATATACTTAACTTAATGATATGAAATGGAAACGATAATTAGCAACCTGCTCTTCAAATTCAAATATGTCCAAGTTTCACCTTTAACCTTAATAAAATTTTAATGACTCTCTCTAATGCAATCTATTATTTATCCAAAAATGAATAAACACTACCTAAGCAAGACTCAATTATAGTCAAATGAAGTTACAGGGAACTCACTAGCAAAAGCCATTTGTGACCAACTAAAGAAAAGCAATTAATATCCTTTGCAATGTCAATGTGGCCACAATGAAATGAGAGTCTAAAATGTTGTGGAACAAATTAATCTTATTGATCATTTTAATTTTTGTAAAAATAAATCATTTTGTGGCAGTTATTTAGTTATTTATGTTTTTTATTTATATAATTCTCTTACTGCCCAATTTCTACTGAATGTGCTTCGAGGTACATTTGATTATCCAATAAACAGGAAAATTCTTAATATAAATCAAGTAAGAAAGCTTTGTGCCAGTGGCCTTTAGATGGATCACTTTTGGGGACACAGAGCCTGGTCTCAATGAGTCACTTTCCATGAAAGGCAAGAAGGGGGATTAGCTGTAATATCCTCTTGGATGTACCATAGTTTAATTGGCATTCATCATTTTCCCTTGAGCCCTGGCGGCTGCAGTAAATCATCTTTACATCTAAACAACCTTCTGAAAAATGAGAGAAATTTAAAATATCGAAAATATCTTTCCCTGGAGCATGTCTCATGTCGTGCATTGGTGCAGAATGGCAGTTTGAGGTAACAGACATATGCACTACCCCACTATGTAAATATGCTGCCAGTTTTATTTGTAATCTGTTTTACCTTTCTCTCCATAATTATTCAGAAAGTAAAAAAACAACATGTGAAGTTGTTTGCAAGACACATAGTCTTAAAGCTGTCTGCTTTTTTTACTGCATTGAAGAATGAAAAAGTCTTCATGATTGAGTTGACTAAACTATCAATGAACATCATTAAATGAAAAAAATGAAAGAAATGTTGAGAGCACCAAAGACACTGAGGAACCAAGAATCAAAAGGGAAAAAGCTCTTCATGAACATGAGGAAGAAACACCAAGGCTCAAGTGAAAAAAACTCTCTGTAAGCATTTGGAAGAAAGGTTTAGGAGAACCAAGAATCAAAGAGAAAAACATAAATGAGAAAGAAATATGGATATGAACAAAGACTCAAAGGGAAAAACTTTCAAAAGCACGAAGAAGAATCTATAAGAAATGAGTACTCAAAGGAAAACACTTCCAAAAGCATAAGGTAAAAATGGAGAAGAGCAAAGATTCTGCAAGCATGACGAGGAATCACTGAAAGGGACCAAAATTCAAACACAAAATCAGTAAAATAAGCAAACACAGAGGAACCAAGACCCAAGGAGTAAACTATGTAAGAGCATAAGGAAGAAACACTGATAGTAACCAAGAATTAAAGGCAAATATCTCCCAAAAGCATGAGAAAGAAACTGAGAGTGACCAAGATTTAAAAGAAAAGTCCTTATAAGCCTGAAGAGAAAATACTGTGAGCAACCAAAACTCAACAGAAAATCTACAAACATGAGGAATAAATGCAGACCCCAGACTTAAAAATGGAAAAAAGCAAGAGCTTGAATATGAAACACTGAAACACTAAAACACTGAAACACTGAAACACTAAAAAAGAAAGGAAATGTCCTTGGGATTATACAGTGCAATTAGGATACAAGAAGGAGATTTCAGGTGAAGAAGGAGAACTTTTGTAGTCTTATAATACAAGCAGTTTTGACAGCTGATGTGTGAATTGTAGCTGTTACTGCTCCATTCTGTGTGATCTATAATGCCTTCAGCTGGGCTGCAGCCACCAGAGAGTTCAAGTCCTACTTGTGTGCATCTTTGAATGAGGGCTGTAATTGCCACCACTCAGACGACTGAACAAAGAGAGGGGGAGAAAATCAATTAAACATCACAGCCAGTGCTGAGTGGAGTTCTGTCTGTGTCAACAGCACCACCAGCACACCCCCACTACTCATTACACCGATAAACAGTGCCTGTCCACAAGCCAGTTGGAAAGGTTACAACAAAGCCACAAACATAAGCTGCATACTGTCGGGCCCTAAGGATGCATTTTAACAGATTTGCAGATGTTTTGCATAACCCATTAAAAAAGAAGCCATTAAAAAAGGGGAATTGTTCACAATAAAACCATTTTATTTTTAGCACAGGCTTCAAACTTTAGTTACTTTATTTACTATGTAAACCATGTGTTGTTGTGCATTGTTTATCTCCTGGAATGGGAGAAAAAGCCTAGTCGTTTAGTCATGACAGCACAAACCATTTTGGCAGTTAGCTTTTACCACCACGTTTTGAACACTTGTGATCTGTAAAGCTATTGGTATGATTCTTAGTTTGAAAATGATTTAAAACAGATTTTTTTGCTACTTTTTTGCTACTCTTCCACTTTGCTTCACAATAAAGTTAACTTTTTTTTCTGAGGCATTGGAACATTGTCATCAGACTTGCTTTTTTAAAATTCTCCATGTGTGAATCTTCTGGTGAAAAATTTTGCTGAATGTATCTCAACCAATAACTAGGTTGCTAACTATATATGTTGTCTTGTATGAGCTATGTAATACATAATACACAACCAAAACCTTAAATGTTGAACAGAGGGTTTCTTATCCTTAGTTGACTCTGTTATGTATACCCATTTCTGGTTATTATTCTTTTTTCATGTTTGAAGTAATTTTTCATGTGTTTTTAACAGCCATTTGCAGCCAGTCCTTGAACATAGCATGGAATAAGCCTCTCCAGCAATAATATAATTGCTAATCTCTCCATTGTGGGCATCTTATCCTCATGTATCTTAGTTGTATCCTTAATATGCTTGATATTTTTTCTTTTTTCTAGCTAATGCAATTTAATAAAAAGTAACTTGTCGACCTGTACCCAAAAGATTAATGTTTAAATTGAAGTTTTGTAATACAATATAGCAAAGTTTGTATCCATGTATTTCCGCTGCATTGAGGCAAACTTTGAGGAACTTTGAACTATTTAAAATGAAAGAAATGGTCTCAATATAGGATTCTCCCTCAGGGGCCTGGAAGGACTAGGATATCACAATAGATTTCCAGCAAGGGGCTGTACAGGGAGAATTGCAAGGTAAAAAGAGAGCGAGATTGGAAGGGAAGAGAATGGAAGAGAGTGCTTGCGTCAGAGAATGAGTGAGAGAGAGAAAGAAGTGAAGTGAAAGTGACTATTCTTGTCATTGTAAGCACACAGCGCAGCACACAAATAAAATCTCTGCTTTTTACCCATATGGTTATAGAAATGCCCAGGGAGCAGTGATAGTACCTTGCTCAAGGGTATCTCAGGGCAACTGACTGGTCTGGGATTCAAACCCATGACCTTCTGATCATGTGGCCAACACCCTAAAGCCTGCCAGATACCACTGATAGCAGGGAGGGGGGGAGGGAGGGTGGGAGAGAGAGAGAGAGAGAGAGAGAGAGAGAGAGAGAGAGAGAGAGAGAGAGAGCAAGCAGAAGCAGAGCTTTCTTTAAAAAAAATTTTTCTGCTTGTCTCTTCATTTCTTCATTCAGTCTGTAATGATGGCAACATGATGTCTTCTTAGAAATGTTTGTATTAGTAAAGAATCCATGGAAATGGTCATAGTATAGCTATGGGTATTGGTGTAGTGTAGAAATAAATAGAAATAAATGATAATGACATAATAATGGGTGTATGAAAACTATGGAAGTGGGTGTGGTGTAGACATGCAAGCAAATGTAAAATAACTATGGAAATTGACTTAGTGAAAACACAGAAATGTGCATATTGTAAACATACAAATAGGTTTAAAGCATGGTCATGAAAATTAATATAGTATATCTATTGAAATAGGTTTTATCTAAGGTACCATAACCATGGGAATGGGTGTGGCAAACCATGGACTATCAACATGAAAGTGACTATTCATGTAATTTTGAAATGCAGCACAGCTCAACACAACACAATGAAATTAAACCTCTGTGTTTTACCCATACACACACGTGCAGCAGAGGGCAGCTTGTTCAAGGGGTACTTCAAGGCAACGTTCTGGTGAAGGAATCGAAGCCACAATCTGCCGAGCTAGGGCCAACTGTCTAACCACTAGGCCACCACTGCCTCTTACCATGAAAATGATTTTAGACAACTGGTCCATTCTGTACTTATGAACTTATGTGGTCAGTTTCTTTTTATAATATAAGTGATTGTAAAAGCAGTAATTTTATTACTAACTGTTGTTTAATAGATTGTCCACTTATCAGCAGTCCTTTCTCTATGCCCTAAATCCATGAAACATTCAGCTCCACAGTGTCTATATTGCTGGTTTTATTTCATTATATCAGGCTCCTTTACTTGTTGGAATTTATGGCGTGCTAACTTTCTGTAGGCACAGTTATTCTTTGGATCGCTTTATTTAACACAGCTTACCAAGTGTTTCTCAAGAAGAACTTGCACATTTTTCTGTCTTTAGTAGACCAATATTTCTCTTTAGTAAAAGCCAAGAGCTCAGTTATACTCTCAGTATATTTCTTAATGAACAAAAGTTTCATTCTGTCCATTTATTTTATTAATTTTATGTTGCCAAAGGCTTTCTGGCACTGTTAACTTGCCCAGGTTTAATGTCATTAAGGTTTCATGGTTGATTAGTATGCTAAATTAGTATGTTAAAATGTTGAATATATCAATTAATTAACTGCTAGTTGCAACCTTAATGCTATTTATCAGTAACTCGCTTGATAAAGAACCTTCACTAATGCTTTTTTAGCAAGCTGAATGAACATCTTTGCTTTATTGCATTTGCTAGAATAAATCTAAGGTAACACACACTAGAATGAAGAAGTATCCATTTATAAGATTTATTTACTTCCCAGTTATTCTTTGTCTTTCAATTCAGACTTTAAGAGCAAGGCTTCTTAAGGGGACCAAGAAACACATACTTTATAAGGAAGTGGTGATTTGACTGTCATGCTAAATGAACCAAAAATGATATGTGGTTTTTATAGATTGATGGAGCAGGCTGTTGTCAAATCAGTGCTACAGTAACCCAAACCCACTTGTTATGCCTGTCAACCAACAAAGGACGATATCTCATTCACTTGCTATTAACTGCTTGAAATAAAACACTTAAATTATTTTAGAATGTGGGTAGCTGTGGCTTTCAGCATCTACACATTGCTGTCATGTTGCGCAGAGTATGTAGCTGCTTGCTACAGATGAGTAACTAGACTTATCCTGATGATCAAATATCATCAAATGTTATCAAATGTTTGTATACATATAGCAATGTGAATTTCCAATCAGTATAAATCACAAAATTATTTCCTAAAGTGAAAGTGAAAGCGAAAGTGACAACCCTTGTCATTGCGAGGTCATGGCACAGCACACATGAACCACAACGAAATTGGACCTCTGCATTTAACCCATGCAGACTCAAACCTGTGCAGCAGTGGGCAGCTATTGAAAGTGCCCGGGGAGCAGTGATGGGGACGGTACCTTGCTCAAGGGTACCTCAGGGCTAATCAGCTACCTAAAAGTGGCTGAAATGTGTAAATATACGAGTTCATATTAAATATTTAAAATTAGACTGTGAACATAAATTCTCACTTGCTGAAGGAAGGAAACATAAATAATAGCAATATGTTTTACCTAGTCTTTCACCACCTAGACTTCTTAATCAACTTTAACATTCAGCAAGCCCAGATATTATCTCTGAAAACGTGTCACTCTGAAATACAACACAGTATAGAAGAAAGATTTGGCTTAAACTTCCCAAACAAGCTTTGCTTGCTAGCAGATCACTCTGCCAGGATGGTTAGCATTTTTTTGGCTTTCATTTGCAGTGGCCATGCCCAACAAATATGAAATGATCCCAGTTTATTTAGTTAATTTATTTAATCTCATAGTTGATTTAGTTAAAAGTAGTGATGGTTTGCTTGGAATACATCTGTTAGCCCTAGAGTTGTCATAATATACCACTGAAATCTTCGAGGTCCCCCCAGAGACAAGCAATAATGTATTTCTTTTTTTTAAGTGAAAAAAGTGAAAGTGACTATGTGTCATTGCGAAACACGGTGCAGCACAGTGATACACAACAAAATGCAACCTCTGCTTTTCACCCATGCACACACTGTGCAGCAGGGGCCAGCTATATCCAGTGCCCAAGGAGCAGTGAGGGGGATGGTACCTTGCTCAAGGGTACGTCTGGGTAACCTTCTGGTCTGGGATTCAAACTCACATCCTTCCAATCCTGGGGCCTAACCACTAAGCCACCACTGCCTAACATCCTAATGTGGAGTTCTAATTTTAAATAATATTAAGGAGGGATTTTTCATTGAAGCCTCTATGAAGATAAGTAGCCCACACACACCAGACGGCCAGAGTCTGGACCGTTGCTGTTTCTGTTTCTTTACTATCAGCAGTGACATATTTTTTGTCTGGCTTTTGGAGCTATTTTTCCCATCTGGAGCATCATGCATGTTATCCAACTTTCTTGCAGTGTCAGGATTTGTCTTGTTGCTTTTAGTTTGGTGTTTATTTACATTTTGTGTGGCCAAAACACATCTGTGGGGCTCTGCACCATTTGCCATCATCTGGATGTTCTTGGATATTTTCTATTGTGAAGCAGGAAAGATCCAAAATTTGCAAATGCAAATAAAGGCTTTTACTTTGGTTGCATTTTAATTTAGGGAAACGTTTTGTGACTAATATCAATATCATCACATTAAATATTTTAAGGGTCATCAAAAATTAGTTATAAATAATGTGGCTTGATGACAATAAATTGACCTGCCACCTAGTACACCTGCTGTTAAATTACACATGTAACATAAGCTACCATGAATGAATCTTTTTAAGTATTCGTCATTGATGTAAAAATTTTCTCACAGTAGTCAAAGAACACAGACTCATTCATTTCTGCAGAACAGAAATATGCAATACACAAAACATGTCATGCTCTTTGGGGGGTTCGAACCCCTTCCCAATGGGTTGCCCTGAGGTACCCTTGAGCAAGGTGCCGTCCCCGTCCCGCTCCTCCCTGCGATGGGCTGGCGACCTGTCCAGGGTGCGTCCCCCGTCCTCGCCCTGTGTGCGCTGGGTTGGACTCCAGCACTCCCCCGCGACTCCGTTTGGGACAAGCGGCAGAAAATGGATGGATGGATGGATGTCATGCTCTTCATCCGTTTCAGCTCATTGATTTTTCCTCACACATGGTTTACTATTAGACTAGTGGGTGTCCAACTAATGGAACTATTTATGCTGAAGAGTTGATTGGAAAAGTATCAAACACAGTCATCATGGGGCAGTAATCAGGGCATAAGGACCTTCTCTTTGATATAGATCCAGTAACTCCAGACATTTCAAAACACTGCAGTATGTTAATGCAGAACTGCAAAAGTGCATTTCTATGTGTTATGCACATTTTTTAAAAATTATATTTTGACCAAACCTCAAATGAACACATTTCCCCCTTTACCCAAAAGTTAGTCAATCAGCCAAGACATGTTCATTGTCTAAAGTGTGTTTCCTCTTTATTGCACTGGAGAGATAAACTCGTAATGAATACTTTTTTCCATTTGTCATAGATATCAGTGTATGATACTACAGTTCTGGATAGGAAACATCTTGGCTCATTGGAAAACTGTAAAAATTACAGCTAGTCCTTCATTTGGGATCATAATGTTAAAAGTCTACAAAAGCCACTGAAAGTTATAATTTTACTAGCATACCTGTGGGATTTATAGTAGTATGTTAGCACATGAGCAGTTAACGCCCATTCTAAATGCAAAGCAGATATCTGTAGTTTGTAACAAATATAGTAAAATATTTGACATTGTTTCCAGAAGCTTAACAGTGATGGGACGCTTGTGTGTATCTGCCTAAATATAGCGTGAGGGGCATGTCTTGATTGGACAGTTATCCCATTAGTAATCCCTTTAGTAATCAAAATTCAAATTGAAATGAGTTGTTACAACAACCCACAGAGAGTAGCACGATTAAGCTTTGTTTAGCAACAAATATAATGTCTCTAAAAAATAAACAAGCATGTAACTAAGTAATACTTTTGAAAAAAAAAAAAAACTTTTTTGAAAAAAAAAATGTGGCTAATGGACCACATTTGAACAAAGGAATTTTTTTCAATCACTTTGAATTAATAACCTGAATTATTTAGATATATTGAATCCAATGTTACCAAGCTATTAAAATTACTTCCCTGTCTTCTCAGTCTATGTTCTATGTTTTTTGCTCTGAAAGTTTTCTAGCACTTTGGATCCAAACCTAATCAGACAGACTAGTGCACTATGTCCAGTCTTTCTATCACAAGAGGCCAATTATGCCCGTCAGCAGCAGTAATAGCTGTGTGTTCCCATGTAGTGCTAACAGAAAGATGATAATATTGCAGCATGCACACACTTCAGACCCCCTTAACCAGAACCCATCCCATTATACCCTACCTGTCATCTACATCTCATATCACACTAGAGATGTCCACATGGCAGCTTCCTCAATGCTCCTGGACAATTACTCCAGGCTATTTATATGTTACTGCACTTCCTTTAACTTTTGGCTTTGGATATACCAATATTGTAGAGCCTGGAGAATGATATCCCTGCATTTGCTGTGTACATTAATAACTGGTGCAAGCTAAGCAGGTGCATTGCAGGCCCTTTTGAAGCTAAATTTTTTTTTAGTGTGCAATGTGTAGGCAGCGGTGACATGAACTAGAATGGCAGGTGAGAGAATCAGGATAAGAAAAGTATTTAAAAAGTACAAGATATTTATATGTTAATATTGCATTAAAGCATTAGAGTATAAGTACACCATTATCAAATTTTTACCTGCTTCAAGTTTTTACAGATGCCCCCTTGCTTGCATGTGAGAATGCAGTAATAGAATCCTGTAAAACTAGTTTTCTGATTTAAATATAGCCATTTAAATGGATACTTTCAGCACTTGTGGCCTATTTTTCTGGATAGGGATTGCTGGAGACCTATGGAAAAATCAACAAGCAGAAAACTAACAAAAACCCCAGGCTGAAAAAGCCTCCAGATTTTCTTTGAAAGACTCCTCTGAAACAAAGAATACCTGAGCTGTAGGAAAAAGAGTAAGTGATTTTCTTCATCTGATTTTGGCTGCTCCTGTTAGGGGTACCTATAGTGGATCAGCTGTTTCCATTTCTAACAATCCTTTGCATCTCTTTCACACCAAAGACCTGTCCTCTCTCACCACATCAATAAACCTCCTTTGGCCTTCCTCTCCTCCTCTTGCCTAGCAGCTCCATCCTCAACATCCTCCTCCAAATCCATCTTTGCCACTTCCAGCTTTGCCACCTGTCCTTTTGTCTGTGCCACCATCTCCAACTCATAACATAGGTGATCTCACTACAGTCTTGTAAACCTTCACTTTCACTCTTACTGGGACCCATCTGTTACACATCACTCCACTCCAACCTGCTTGCATTCTTTTCTTTACCTTTGTTCCACACTGCCCGTTCCACACTCTCCAAACTGTTGACCCATAGCAATTAAACTCTCCACTTTTGCCACCTCTACTCCCTGCATCTTAACCATTTCACTGATCTTCCTTTCATTCACACTCATGTATTCTGTTTTACATGAGCAATATGTGGACAATGTATCATGGAATATGGGAACATCAAAAAAACGTGTATACGTTGTAAAACTGCCTCATTTGTTGGCTGTTACATGACCATGCAAAGCAATCTTTGGAACTAATAACTTCCATAATATGCCCATGCAATGTTTTCATCATTAATGTTTTGAAAAGGGTACTTATAGGTGATTTTTTTATAAAACCTACACATGCCTTTAGATGGATACAGGAGGGTTAGTTTACCAGGAATATGTTTCTTTATCACTGCAGGAGTGGGTTTCCTAGGCGTGCAAGCTATTTGCATAATGCATGCTGAGTGTAGTGTGAAAACATTGGTGAGTGAAGCTCTAAACAGATACAGAACTGTGGATTCTATCAAACAAGTGATTACATAACATAATGTGTGAAGCAGAAAAATACCACCTAGAAATATACACATACATTTGTAGGTTTAATATTGCAAAATGTAGCCCCCTGTTGTTGCGTAATCTTTCATCCTTGCCTTTACCCCATCCATCAATGGAAAAGTATCACCAAAGTATTTCAAAGATGAAATATGGGTGACAAAGTAACCACAGAACCACATGGCTGTAAATATTTGGTGTAGAGTATTTGGTGGACTGTTCTCTACGTTTCTGTGTAGAGGATGATCCACCACCCAAATATTTTGTCAGCTGTAGTCATTTGGTTCCATTTGGCATAGAAATAAATGGCATTGATGAGGGCTGATAAACTGTGTTGCAAAAGAGAGGCAAAAGTCACTGAGGGCACTGAGTAAATTTTTTCACTCTGTCCATTTGCATTATAAAAGTCAGTAATATATACATTAATGTGCATCTTTATGCAGCTGATCAAAGCAGTGGATTATGGGAAGGGTTCTTTTTTAGTTTTATTATGGCTTAAGAAATGTATTCTTCACAATGTGCTGTAGCTTGTGTTTGGAGAGTGAAGATGCAAAGCCGAGTCAGAAACAGAAGATGTACTGATTAATTATATTATGTCTGTGTTAAAATGGACCTCAAGCAATGCTTGGGGCAGAATTTCTTAAACTGTCATAGAAAGTGAACGCGCTTCTGGGCCTTATTTATTGTGGTGATGTTCCTGTGTTCCCCATATGAGATCATCCTCAGTCTTCTGTAATGTGTTTACATGTGAACAACTGTGAGTCAGTTAGTTGTTTAGGTAAAATGATTTTTATATAAAACCTTCATAAACATTTGTTTTGCTGCTTATCGTCATTATGGTTGCAGGGGTTGCTGGAATTTATCCCAGCTCACTCAGGCTGAAAGGTGGAGAAACACCCTGGACAGACTGATCACAGACTGCATCACAGACACTCAAACCTAGCAGCCAATTTGGCAACTTCAATCCACCTTGCTAGTCTTTGGACAGTGGGAGTGAACAAGAGCATACAGAGAAAACCCATGCAGACACAAGAAGTGTATACTAATTTTCTTTGCTGTGTGTCAGATCTTGGATGAGAGTTCAAAATGGTCATAGTCAAGTAATAATAGCAAGAAAACAAATGGTTCATGTTTAGCATTCAGAAATATTGACACATTAAACAAAAGAGAGAATGTAAATATAGGAAAATTAGTTTCCTCATTGAATGAAGAGGAACCTGTAAAATCAAAATTAAAATTAAAACATTGTTAATAGTTTCTACATTTAATACAAACAGCATTAATAGTTTACAGTGTTTTTTATTTTATGCAACATTTATAGAAAAAATAAAGTAAGTAAAGCAATAAATCCATTCCATTTATATAAATTGGGCTTAAATATGGCTATTCCATCCACCACAACTTTAGATAATGTTAAAGTAACTGCTAAACCTTCATGAACACCCACTGAAAAGCTTTTTTCTTCAAAATCTTACCAAAAAGTCTGTAATGTGAAAATAAAATCAAATGTATGAAATGCATTAATTATTTCAGCTTTGCATAAGCCAGCTAACTGTGTGCAGAGATAAGAAGACTTTTCAGTGGTGCATCACTGCACATGTGTAATTTTACATATTTATTATGGTATTAGAGAGGAAACAGAGTTAATTCTGAAGTGTGCAGGAGGAGAGGAGGGTGGCACAACCAGCTAGCAATTTATTCCCTATACTTTTGGTCAGCCATTGAAGCTTAAAAGTCTCCCACATAAGTGTGTTTGTGTGGATAATTTCACTAGTGGCAGTGGTAGCCTAGACCCGGATCAGAAAATTGTGGTTTCAACTCCCTCACCAATAGGTTGCCCTGAGGTACCCTTGAGCAAGGTACCATCCCCATCACTGCTCTCCGGGGACTTTCAATAGCTGCCCCCTGATGCACGTGTGTGTATGGGTGAAATGCAGATGTTTAATTTCGTTCTGTTGGGCTGTGCTGCATTTCACAATCACAAGGGTTGTCACTTTCACTTTCCTTATATTCATTACACTCGGTAAACTAAATGTCCTGTGCTATATGGGATTATACAAATACATTAACTGTTACACTCCTAGTCAGCTTCCAGATGATTTTTACCGAAAAGAAGCATCTGGGCTAAAAAGCAACCAGAATGCATCAGTCTGCATTTTGGGACTAGATCCAACAAGTGATGACAAGAGGCTTCAGACTGCCAACAGGTTTCAGGAGAGAAGAAACTTTCCTCTCTCAAAAGCCTATAGGTGCTCTGCCTTATCATAATCCTCATCACTAGCCCATAGCACCTCAGCCTACAACAGTGAATGTCTGTGTCAGAGTGTTATCAGTGAACCGAGGCCCATTGTGTCAGTGTGTGAAGATATTAGTACTATCTCTGATGGGTTTATAGGTTGCACAAGCCATGGCTGGAGTGAGGAAAAGAGTGGATTGGAGTGAAAGCTTCTCTAAGGGGAAAACCTCTTATCTGAAGCCAAGCGTCAGCTTTTATCTCACTCTCCAAAGGCTTTCCTCACGTTGACTTTATCTGCACTTCAGTTCAAGCTGCATCGCCTGTGGAGTTCCATTCACTGCTTTAATAGTTGCATAATATTGTTTACGGGCTGTAAGAATAAGTCACACTCATTAGGTGGCAATGAATGTTTTACATGTTTTGCAATTGTTTTGCAAATGTTTTGTGTCTGGACTAGCAACCCATCCAGGGTGTTTCTCTGCCTTTTGCCCAATGTGCACTGGGATAGGAGCAACACTGCTCAAGATAAGCAGTTGAGATAATGAATGAATGCATAAATAATACAATGTATTTTGCAACTGTGTGTCCGTGTGGTTTCCCTGTAATGAATTGGCAACCTGTCTTGAGCTGCCCTCTTCCTTGAATAATGGATGCATAGATAAAGGTTGGATGGATATATTATGGCCTATACAACAAACCAGAAAAGCTTACACAGCCCACAAGAAATCTTCTTATTTCTTTTTTTTCTTTTGGCTGCTCCTCTTTAGGGGTTGCCACGGCAGATCAACCGTCTCCATTTCTTCCGGTACTCTGCATCGTCTTGCTTCAAAACAACCACCTGTATGTCCTCTCTCAGCACGCCCATAAACCTCGTCTTTGGTCTTCCTCTTTTCCTCTTTGCTGGCAGCTCCATCTTCAACATCCTCCTTTCAATATAATCCTCGTCTCTCCTCTGGACATGTCCAAACCAATGCAACCTTGCATCTCTAAATTTGTCTCCAAAACATCTAACCTGAGCTGTCCCTCTAATATACTAATTTCTAATCATGTTCATCCTTTTCACATACAATGAAAATCTCAGTATCTTTAACTCTGACACCTCCTGCTCTGCCTCCTGTCTTTTCCTCAGTGCCACCATCTCCAACCCATACAACATAGCTGGTCTCACTACTGTCCTGTAAACTTTCCCTTTTACTCTAGCTGGTATCCGTCTGTCACAAATCACTCCAGCCACTCTAACCTGCCTGCACTCTCTTCTTCACCTCTCTTCCCCACTAGCCATTACTCTGAACAGCCAACAAGAAATCTAATCATTTAAAATACAAACAAATATTAAACAGTAATATATGTAGTCAAATTTTGCCTTCTCTCTCAATAACATTGCTGATGTTTGCTTAAAACAACAAGCTGAAAAAATTTTTAAAACAAGCAGAGACCCTTGTCAGAAACATGTATTTTAATTTCAGAATCAGAGACTAAAGTCTTGCTACAGGAAGTAGAGGTGTCAAAGGTGGAGAAGTTAAAATACTTAATTTCAGTTAAATACTACAGTTCAGAGTATTGGGGAGTGTGGAAGAGAGGTGAAGAAGAGAGTGCAGCCAGGGTAGAGTGGGTGGAGAAGAATGTCAAGAGTGAACTGCTATGGACAGGTACCAGCAAAAGTGAAAGGAAGGGTTTATTGAGACCAGGAAAGAAATATATGTTTTGGACACAGATCTGGACTTGGTTGGTGCAGAGGATATATGCTGAATATATTGACAGAAGGATGTTGAGGATGGAGCTAGCAGTCAAGAGAAGATGAGGAAGGTTGAGGAGGAGATTTATGGATGTGGTGCATGACATGCAGGCAGTCAGTCTGAAAGAGGAAAATGCAAGTAGAGTACGAGAAGAAATGGAAGCAGATGACCAGCTGTGATCGTTTGAGGTTGTGCCCACTAGGAAAACCAGACCACTGGGCAGAGTATGATTATAACAACCTGTACATCAACAGGTGGGCTATATTCTGTTACTGTACACCAAAAAATTGGAACTATGAGTGAAGTTTCTCCACAGTGGATTTGGAAGCTGTTCAAAAACCTTAACACACACACAGACCTGCTTATAGATACTGTTTAACCTATTTATTCACTTCCTTGCTGATTACTGTGTTTATCTATATGTTTTATGGAGCTTTTGAAAAGCTAGACCTATTTTTGAAATGTAGGTTACCATACTCTAGTGTTTATCATTTACCTCATAAAAAGGTATGTGTCCTCTGTTGCTTGGGAGATGAGTTTGTGTATTGCCATGGTGATGCAGTGGAATGAGCTGTGCACTCAGCTCTGTTGATTATCCAGTCGTATATCCACCTCTGCTGCAAAATAACAAACTGCTGCTTATGGCGGCACATACAAGAACTATGATTGTAATAACTATATTATTTATATTACATGATTTATCAAGTAAGCTAACTGTATTCTTTGGTTTGGGTGCTGGAAGTTATGTGTGGAATAATTCAATTCTTCTTCAAGGTGCAAAAAAAAAAAAAAACACATCCTGCAGTGTCCTGCAGTATGGGGACAACAACGTACTATGAACATTCTGGAGCTTTTGCTTCAAATTCGGCAGCAGATCTCTTTCCCAAAGTCAAATGATGACTAATCAACTTAACTTACTATGTACGCATGCATGAGCTCTTGTTGTGATGGTGAATTGTTTAGAAAAGGTCCATGTTGGTCAAGCAGCTCTGTTGTCCTCGGTGGGTTATTTTAGGAGTCAGCTATTTCTTTCTTTTAAAAGAGAGATGAATTGGGGGGTTGGATCCCACCACACCAACACATAAGCAGCTTCTCAGACACACAATTTGTTTTCTACCTTGTCAGACTATATAGTCTTCTATAGCTAAACCAAGCTAAACCTTTTTTGTCAAATCTGCTGCCCTTTATAACGAATAATATGAATGTATAAATGGACCAATGGCACTACTACAAACTTATCTGGAAAATATTTTTGAATCAGTTTTCATTATAAGTTAAGAATTTATCTTTCTCCAGTAAACATTTGGTTTTGACAGCAATGATATGTAAGTAACCACTGAAGACTGGTCATAATTTTGGATGAGAGGCCTAAACTATAAATAATATCCAATAACATACTTGGAAGACCCTTCTCAGCATTAGTGAAATAACAAAATGAGTTGTCTTGCTCTCTAACTGTTTAAATGTTGATCTGCACGGATACTGTAGGTTAACACTGTTTCCAATCATTAATGAAGAACTTTGCAAAACAGCAATACATCAAGTTAGGATTGTTATAAATCTTTGTCCAAATATTGTCCAAGTACCAATAGAGTTCACATGAATACTGGAAGCAAATTCAAATGTTTCTGCTTTAAATATTGTTCATAATCTGGCTTAAACCAATACTCAGTGTAAAACATTAATATTCATGTATAGATGCAATATTTGTGAACATCTTTGAGCAGACATTTAGATACCTACTATTTCTGAACGCAAGCTGTGAATAAGTGAAACTGGATGTTGTGGAGCTATAGAAGAGAACCCAAATGTATAATGAATCCAGGGATGTGTTATTACATGCAATACATAATAACTCATTTGACGGAATCACAAACAGGCTATGTCAATCTACCCATGAGACAGAAGCAAATAGCCAATTAGTCAATTCTTACTCTTCTTAGAATGCATTTTTGGTGATGTTTTTAGATCCACAGGCATCCAATATAATCAAATTATAATCATTTGTTGACTGCAAGAATAATGACATAAATAGCAAAACTTTTCATCTGAAATAGTTTGAGGGCTTTGACCCAATATCTATTTTATTCCAACCACTGCTGTGCATACCAGTCAGAAATGCAATTCTGAGCCATTTGTTCTATATTGTTTGTGTATGTCTTTATATATAATAATAATATGCCCTACACTTATTAAACATTAGGATCAAAGAACAATTGCTCCTGAAAAAGTTTCCAGATGCAAACATAGGACAAATGTTTTTAATCTGTATTTGTCTTCCTCCAACCTTGAAGGCTGACTCTTACCTCTTTGTCATACTTACTTTATTAAAGATTTTCCCATGTTTTTCATTACTGTCTACACACACTCCACAGTGGGGCTTTTTTGAG
The DNA here is from genome assembly GCA_017165825.1 of Hepsetus odoe. Classification (NCBI taxonomy): domain Eukaryota; kingdom Metazoa; phylum Chordata; class Actinopteri; order Characiformes; family Hepsetidae; genus Hepsetus; species Hepsetus odoe. The sequence continues at coordinate 967,685 of CM029393.1, read as the reverse complement.
ATAAAAAAGTTAGTCACTGCAGTTAATAACTTTTTTGCCATTTTGCATAGTTTTGTTGTCTCTGATGAATTATTTCACTTAAATGGAAGTGACATTATTCATTTGCAATGGAATTGTAATAATCGAAAGCATTAGTAGAACAGGGGAAAGGAGTGGAAAAAAAAAGAAAAAGGGAAAGGTTAAGAAGAACAAGGAACCTTTTAAAGATGCTCTAATATGACTTGAAAGACAAAGCGCTTTGCCACAAAAAAGAAAAAGCCAAACAAGAGCACTCTCCCTATAAATCTGTGTGCTGCAGTAGGAGCAGCAGTCTAGAAACACTACAGCTCCACACAATGGTCAAAATTGTTGTACAGGTTAAAATTTGAATTTAAACCTGGTAATTATGCGGAACATAAGAGTCTAAACTTCAATGTAAAATTTGACATTAGACTAGCTATTTATATGTAAATTTTTATTATGTAAATTTGTATGTAATGTCCCATGCTCTGCAAAGGCTTTTTGGGTTGGCAATGGCTACATGCTAGGTTAAAGAAAACCCAAAATCTCAGAACCAGAGCTGCAGATAGAAAGAAATGTAAGGAAAAGCAACTATACAAAAAAAATATTTTGTCATAGTTGCATAACAGTTCACTGACAAAGGTGCTGGCTGACTAAATAAAAAATATATATATAAATAAATACAAATTGTGACACCGCACATAATGCTGCCATAGCTGATGGCCATAAGGGAGGTACCCCCTAGGCTCGGCATGGTATTCCTCCAGAAAGCCAGAGGGCGCTCTAGCCCCTTATTAACACTGCGCTTCCCCTTTAAGAGCTTACCTGATATAATCAGGTGACTAATTAGCAGAGGGGGTTGGTTTTTTGGGCAGTGTTTGGAAAGAGTTGGGTGATTAAAGCTTTGAAAAGAAAGAGTATGAGGGAGAAACTAAGTTTCCATGTCTCTTGTTAAAAATCCTTTCTTTTGTGGCATGTGTATTATATGCGTTCACAAAGAAGACTGGCAGAGCTCGTCTTCCGTGTTTGTGGATTAACCCCGTTGGACTATTTGGACACTCAATTCAACTCAGGATTACTTCTACCATCCTGTTTGTGTGTTTGTTTGTGTTATATTCTATGTTGTTTGGGGAGCACTTGTACATAGGAGCAGGATCTTGCTGAGCTGCGAGAAGCACAACAACGGGCTATAGAGAGAGAGATATCCTTAAGGGAGTTCCTCCTGGGGCAGCGGTGGCCTAGTGGTTAGGGCGTTAGCCGCATTATCGGAGGATCGGGGATTCGAACCCCTTCCCAATAGGTTGCCCTGAGGTACCCATGAGCAAGGTACCGTCCCCATCACTGCTCCCCGGGCGCTTTCAATAGCTGCCCACTGCTGCACGGGTTTGAGTGTGCATGGGTAAAATGCAGAGGTCCAATTTTGTTGTGGTTCATGTGTGCTGTGCCGTGACCTCGCAATGACAAGGGTTGTCACTTTCACTTTTCACTTATGGACCATGTGAGGGCCAGTGAAGAATGTGTGGAGGAACAACTAGCTACCTTAAAAAAGGCAGTAGTTGATTGTTTAAAAAGGAGGGATGAGCAGTGGAAGAAGGAGATGAGTCGTATCCGTCACACTAGTACACCCTGCCGGTTCTTTGGAGACCGAGACAGCTTTCCAGCTGAAGGCCTCTCCACTCCTCGCCCACACTCCACATTCCTTCCTATCAAGCCCCAGTTCCCTGAATACAACCCAGACGAAGGGGATGCCCTCACTTTTATCGAGGCATGCGAGGAGCTTTTATCTCTTCATCACCTGTCTGATCCAGAAGTGTTGGCTTTATTGTATACGGTCCTGCAGGGTTCCGCCCGCAATTGGTGGAAGGCTGAACAGTCTAACATAAAGACCTGGCGGGAGTTTAAAGCTGCTTTTTTGGGTGCCTTTTTGTCCTCGGGTTTCCAGGCAGAGTTAGAAGAACAGTTGCGAGTCAGGGTTCAAGGCCCCCAAAAAAGTATCAGAGACTTTGCCTGGTGGTTAGGGCGTTAGCCACATGATCGGAGGATCGGGGGTTCGAACCCTTTCCCAGTAGGTTGCCCTGAGGTACCCTTGAGCAAGGTGCCGTCCCCATCACTGCTCCCCGGGTGCTTTCAATAGCAGCCCACTGCTGCACATGTGTTCTCCCTGATCAGCTATTCCACCTATAAGATTTTACGACCACCCTCAGGGAGACTTGCCCAAGTGCCTTCCCAACTGTTTGCACTGACGGATGAAACACAAAAGCCTGCCCTCGGCTGCATTCCGTTACATCTCAAGGTGGCAGCTCATTCACTCACAATTTCAGTTTGTGTACTAGCTGATGAAGATTTGGCATGGCCTATGCTTCTGGGATTGGATTTTATGGCTAAGAGCCGTATCCGACTAGACTGGGCTCGGGGTCGGTACAGTCTTCCCCCATACCAGCAGCCTCGATCGTTCCTGAGTAGAATCATAGGGAAGGGGGGTTTTGTCGAGAACACAGATCCAATCACCCTCTATGTTCCTGTGGAGCTCCTGGAAGGTTTGCGGAGTGGCCAGGCTATGGATCTTGGCCTTCCCTCCTCTGCTTTATTTAGGCCCTCAATCTTGGCCTCTCGACCCCAACATTCATGGCAAGAACTACCCAAGGAGGTACAGGAGTCCCCCGAGGTGAGCCACCTGTTGGGACAGTTCCCTTCCCTGAAGTCTGCTGTCCTAGGCTATACCTCTCTTTGTCGCCACTCCATCACCCTATCTGACCGTAGGCCTGTGCACAGCCGCCCTTATCGGGTTTCTCCACTCAAGCAGAAGATTATGGCCGACCAGGTCAAGAAGATGTGGGAAGAGGGGATCATTGAACCTTCTACATCTGCGTGGGCTGCACCCGTGGTTTTGGTTCCTAAACCAGATGGGTCCATGAGGTTTTGCGTGGACTTCCAGCTAAATAGCAAGACCGTGTTCGATGCATACCCCATGCCATTGATCCATGAAATATTAGAGTCTTTTAAGGGAGCCAGGGTTTTTACGACTCTTGATTTGCTGTCAGGATATTGGCAGATTGCAATGGACCCCAGCCAGAAGGAACTGACTGCCTTCACTACCCCTCAGGGACTGTTCCAGTTTCGGGTTTTACCCTTTGGCTTAAAGAACACTGCCGCCACCTTCCAAAGGCTCATGGAGAGGGTTCTAGCGGATCTAAGGGGTCATTGCTGCTTTGTCTATATTGATGACGTTATCATATACTACCCAGACTCTACCCAGCATCTACATGACCTTCGGAAAGTCTTCCAAAGGCTTGAAGAGGCCAATCGGAGCCGAGAGGAATTACTCCGTATCGGAGAAAGAGTGCCTCGCGGTAGTATGGCGTAGATTTGATGGGGCCCTTCCCTAGAAGCGGCCGGGGAAACTCCTTTCTCCTAGTAGTGGTTGATTACTTCACAAAGTGGGTGGAGTTGTTTCCCCTCAGGAACAGCAAGACGCCTAAAATCGCCGAAGTGCTAGTAAAGGAGGTTTTTACTAGATGGGGAACTCCCAACTTTCTTGTTTTGGACCGGGGCATCCAGTTCACTGGCCAGGTTTTCAAAGAGGTCTGCAAGACATGGGGGGTGCTTAACACATTTACAACCAGTTATCACCCCCAGACCAACCTGACCGAGAGAGTCAACCGCACCCTCAAGAGGCACATAATGCTGCCAAAGCCGATGGCCATAAGGGAGGTACCCCCTAGGCTCGGCATGGTATTCCTCCAGAAAGCCAGAGGGCGCTCTAGCCCCTTATTAACACTGCACTTCCTTTTTAAGAGCTCACCTGATATAATCAGGTGACTAATTAGCAGAGGGGGTCGGTTTTTGGGGCAGTGTTTGGAAAGAGTTGGGTGATTAAAGCTTTGAAAAGAGTACGAGGGAGAAACTAAGTTTCCATGTCTCTTGTTAAAAATCCTTTCTTTTGTGGCATATGTATTATATGCATTCACAAAGAAGACTAGCAGAGCTCATCTTCCGTGTTTGTGGATTAACCCTGTTGGACTATTTGGACACTCAATTCAACTCAGGATTACTTCTACCATCCGTTCTATCATCCCCTACTCCATCACCTTCGTGGTAAGACTGTTTCGTTTGTCATTTACCATCTCCGGAATCATCCTTACAAGACTGGACAATACGGTTGGACTGAATATGTGTACTTTCATTGTTTGTTTGTGTGTTTGTTTGTGTTATATTCTATGTTGTTTGGGGAGCACTTGTACATATTAAAACACTGAAGGTTTTGTCCCGTGTATTGTGGTGGTATTTATTTTTTAGACTTGTTTACTTATTTTTTTACAGTAGCAACAATATATGAAATCATGTTATGAGCACTATGAAAGGAGAAAGGGCGCGTACCAGCTAGTACGACAGTAGTGAGACCCGCTATGTTGTATGGGTTGGAGACGGTGGCACTGACGAAAAGGCAGGAGGCGGAGCTGGAGGTGTCAGAGTTAAAGATGCTGAGATTTTCGTTGGGTGTGACGAGGATGGACAGGATTAGAAATGAGTATATTAGAGGGACAGATCAGGTTAGACATCTTGGAGACAAAGTTAGAGAAGCAAGGTTGCGTTGGTTTGGACATGTGCAGAGGAGAGACGAGGATTATATTGGAAGGAGGATGTTGAAGATGGAGCTGCCAGGAAAGAGGAGAAGAGGAAGACCAAAGAGGAGGTTTATGGATGTGGTGAGAGAGGACATGCAGGTGGTCGGTTTGAAGCAGGAAGATGCAAAAGACAGGAAGAAATGGAGACAGTTGATCCGCTGTGGCGACCCCTAAACGGGAGCAGCCGAAAGAAAAAGAAGAAGAAGATGAAAGGAGAAAGGGCAGGGTGGGCACTGTTCTTTTAAATCTCACTTTTCTTTTTCGTTTTTTTTCTTCAATATCTATTTGGACGAGCCACTTTTAAAGCCATTATAAAATATAAGCAAAGATTACACAAATTATTAAAACGTGAAGTTGTTTATGGGGAAGTCATTGAATGCTGTGTTGGTTGAAAGGAAATTCATCACTGGGGGATGAATATATTTTATTAACAATAATAAAAGTCTTTTTTAATCTTAAATCTTTCTCAAACAAATCAGTTTCTCTGTGCATATACACAACTGCAAATGCAATGTTTACCTAGATGATCAATCCAAACACATGTCTTGGTGGGTGTACTCGCATAATTTGCTGAGAATATGCATATGTGATGAAACACTTTAGAAAATATTATGCACGCTATAATGAAATTCATGTTAGCTTCTTACCTGGAAAATGTACTGCCTGGTCTTCTCCTGTTCTGGTCTGTTTGGTGAGCTTGTTCTTTGTTGTAAATCACCAAATGATCACATAACATCAATACTTGCTCCTTACTTCTCAATAAATCTGGTTGTATGTTTTATGAGATTAAATACTCATATTTCCAGATATACCCAAATCTTGTGATGCCTTTTGATCCAGCATTTCTTCTAAAATCAAATGTATTGCTAGGGTTTGTCCCCCATTTTGCTGCAGTAAAAGCCTCTTTTCATCTGAAAAGAATTTACACTAGATACTGCACAAGAATATTACTTGGAATATTTGATTGCATTCATCCACAAGAGTATTAGTCAGCCCAGCTACTGATGTTGGATAATTAATTCTGGAACACAACCCCCTCTCCAACACATCCCGAAGGTATTGGATGGAGATCCATCACTCTAGAGAACACAGTTCCACTGCTCCGCAGCCAATTGCTGAGGGGCTTTATGTCTCTGTAGCTGACATCTGGCATTGGACATGGTGACCTTATGATCATGGTCTATTGGTAATGCTTTTCCACAGAGATTATACAAGCTGTGTGTGGGTCCAACTGAAAATCTATGCCAGCAATGGATACACAATATAGTGATAGTTGCTGTTCTTATCCAAACATGCCTAATGTTTAGGCTGATATTAAATTATACCAAAATCACCACCACAATGTAGGCCTACATTGAAATACATTACACACTGAATTATGCAGGCCTTCCTGTATTTGCATAAAATTAAAATAAAACATAGCACACTTAAATATAAAAAAGTCAATTTCAGTGTGCTCTCATCCTCTTCGGGTTTCTTTCTCGGCCAGCAATCAACCGAAGCACCGGAACATACAATAAAAAACTACAACAGCTCTGGGTCTGAAATAAATGTTTTTTTCTGAAAAATAATTACCTATTAAATGCTAGTGTTCTCACATGTTTAATGTGACTTCTGTTTCTGAAGCTTGATGCTGATTCTCCCTATGTCGGGGCTGTAATATGTGGCTTTGATCTTCACACAGGACTGCAGGCTCTCATTTGTGAGGCGGGAGCGATATTTGGACTTTATGAAGTTCATGCTTAAGAAAACTTGCTCGCATAAGTATGTTGAGCCAAAGACGGACAGGACTCCAAATACATACTTGTTCATATATGTGTTGGGAATGGCACTCCATGTTTCAAAAACAAGTTTGTCGGGTTTGGGGAGGTTTTCAATATCAAGAGCAAACCAGTTCAAATGATTTTCCAATTGCAGACGTAGATACTGTGTTTATTATTTGATTAAATAACAACACTTTTGTTGTTTTAATCCAAGAATCACAGCTAATCCAGACCATCCTATGTTTTATATGTTAATATTTTGTAGTTACATTCACAATGAACACACATCATCCCAGCATCACCTATGGAGATTTATTGCCATTGGAAACATGACAATAATGATCAATAATGATCACATGATCAAAAGCATGAACAATAAGGGCAAAACCAGTCACAAGTCACAAAACTATCTGCATGGCAAACAGTTACTCCTTAGTAACTACTATTATTAATCAGTGTATTCTTCAGTATCTACTATAGATTATTCAGTATCTGCTTTGACCTATTCGTTATCTACTATACATTATCAAGTATTTTATTTGATCTTTATCAATAATTGTTTAGTTATTATAATGAAAAATTCTCCATCTTTTTAGGCTACTTGTTACAAATATAAATGAATACAGCAATACATAATATGAATTATATTTTAAGTACTATAAATAAATCAGTATTTTCTAAAGCTCCAGTGTTTACTTTTAATGATTCAGTAGCTAATTAACATCAGTCCTTCAATATCTGCTATGAATTCTTCAATTACTTAGACTACTTCACTTTATTCTGTAAATACGATGAATTTGCTCTGAAAATGAAGAATTGAAGTTCGGATCCTCTTACAACCCCTTACAGTTTAAAAAATCTGAAGAGTTCTTCAGAGAGGAGTGAAAGTGTTATATTGTCCAGGACTGTTTTCTGTCAGCAAGTCCAGCACAGGAAATGACATCACTATTCCTGGGACGATGGTCGCTTTATTAGATATGGAACGCTAGAGGGGTATTATGGGAAGAGTTCTTTACCTGGCCCATGTCCAAATCTCTTCAAACACCGACTTCTATTACACACACACACACACACACACACACACACACACACACACACACACACACACACACACACACACACACAAACCTCTTACACTCATACATGACAAGCACTGCTTTTGACATGTGATGAAGCCCCAGTTTCCGGATAAAAGCCTTATTAAAAAATGGCTCATCGCTCTTACATTACCCTGCAGTTTGGAGGAAAAAACAGAATAGATTCGCATTCGCATTCTATGGATGAGTCGATATTCAATTAACCCAGCCAGCCGCTCATGCTGACCATTTATCAATACGGCGTTTTTAAGCGCACATTTGGAGCTCTCTTAATTACAGTCTTTTCACAGAGCTTCTGCCAATGAACAAACAAACAACAGCAATTTGGAAACTTTTCCAATGGAACAGTGGCTGCTGCTTGCTGGAAGGAGTCCAGAACAGTTTCTTGAAAATCATGTCAGAGGACATATTATTTATTTTCATAATTAGAGATGGAACACATTTGTTACTTTGACCCAACATTACTCTTCAGTGACAAAAAAAAGCATTAATCATAGTCATTGTCATAAGTTATTGTCATAGTCATGAGCTATTGAATGCAAGAGATATGAGACAGAACTGCAGCCACAGTTAGTAAAAATTAACATGTTTATCAGCTTCAGCTTATGTGTAGACATTGTTATGTCAATATCTATATATAATTTGAATTGTTTGAAATTACATGTCATGTGTTCAATATATTCTTCCCACTTCTATTTTACTTGTTCTAAGCACATCTCTCAGTCTGACACACAGAACTAGCTCCAGATGTTTTGAATTGAGTGTAGATATCTGGCTCTCCATGGGGCCTAGTGTGTGAATGCGATTAGCACTGTTTAGCATGGGTGCCAGAGGAGCTGGCTGACAATAACAGATGAGAGATGATTCTCTGGCTGTAGGAACATGACCATCTCAACTGTGCCAGCTGACCTGCTTGATTTATGCTGACTTTTCCACTCAGCAATCAGAGGCTTGCTGAAATTCTGTAAACCTGAATGATTCAAATAAAAAAAATCTGCCTATAGTTATAAGCAGTGCTGTAGATGCCTAACAAAATAACATAAATCAGGTAGCAAGATCTTTGACAAAACATTGCTGTAAAAATATGATTATATAAAGGAATTTACCAATCACTTACTTATTGCTATAGTTTTCAAACAACATTTGCCTCCATAATGAATCATAAGTGATTTACAAGGTGTTTAGAATTAGTGATGGGGTATGACTGATGTTTTTACAAAAATACCAGGTAACATGCCATTGGTGGTCAGGCTGTGTTAAACATGACCCCCTCCATCTAAAAGAACCACCTTTATGTTTTTGATGGTGAGGATTTTATAGTGCAGCTAGAAGCTATTGCTAGTTAGCATTATCATACACCCCAAACACACCACAAAACCAGCATTGCTGATCCTAAATAAATGAATGAAAGAATCCATAATTGCTTTTTCTTACTCGTTCTGAACATAGAAATATTCATAATTTTAAACATAGTTAGCTAGAACTCACATAACAAACAAACTCACATAACAAACATGTAACAAACATCATTGAACATTTTTTTATCAGCTTGTTTTTTCTGTTTTAGTCACAAATGTGGGCTTGATTTGTTTATGGTAAAGTCCTGGCTTCCTCCAAGTTAACCCCTAGATTTTAAGACCCCTAATTTGAGTTGTTTGGTAATCACATTTGCTCTTTTTGTTCAAATTCATGAGAGGGAATGCTTTACAAAGGGCTGTGCACTTGAGGAAAGATTATTTATACTCTGCAAAGAAAAAACAATAATATAGTATTATAACAATATTATAACAATAATGTAGTATAATAAAGTAACAATAATAAAATAACATATAAATACATATAACACACTTTACTGCAAACACCAAGTCCATATATCAATCAATTTATCAATGTATCAACATAAACTATAGAATTATCAGATAAAAGCTCCATATTTTACATCCGTGTAACCTATTTAAATGTAATATCAGTAGTTCACAGAAGTTTTAAAACACTTCCTGATGTCATTAAAATCACTGAAGAGACTCACATGGCTAAACTTATAGATTAGTAAAGTAATTCGTCTTATTCATTTTTGGTTATTTAAACAGTATTTTAAAAATGTTTGCTGTTTTGGCTGCAATCAGTGACACCAACAAGATAAAAGTGGTTTTGGCTGCTAATTTTTTTTTAACAGTTGCTTATCATTACAGGTTATTAGTTAAGACCAAGTAATGCTGGGTGATACTAAACATCACTTTAGTAAGACTGAAATAATAGAGAGTGATGCTGAAATCAATTTTAGTAGACATAAAGATGCGAAACCAATTTCAGTAAGTCGTTGATACACTAAAAGCCTTTGATGAACTTTTATATTACAGGAATAACAAATTATTACATTAATGAAAAATAAAAAATATATGTTGTTGAGAAGAACAATGGATTTTCACAGTGTATTATCATTAAACATACATTGTGTATATATAATTATTATTGTAATTATTAGTCTAGCTAAAATGAACAAAAAATATGAATGTTTCAAATGATATCAGACTTTTGCAAAAGGCAGTAGAGCTAGTATAGCTCATAGTGGTAACTGTGTTTGGCAGTGCTACAGTATAAGAACTGTCTTTTCACCAAAGGGCAGGTGAGAACAGCAGATGCCAGTGAAAAGCCTTGCTGCTAAAGCTGAAAAACGCCTGTGAGCTGCCCTTTGTCTACACCTAACGACACCCACTATTGTTCAAGCTCAGGCCTTTGTGCTGGCAATGCTGTTCCAGTCAATAGGGAAGGATTCACAGGCTGTTAAAGAGCATTACTCAGCTCTTTTGCAGTGCAGCAAAAAGACTGAAACACATTCATGCTGGACAGCTGTTGTCAGTTTTTTTCTTCTACGGCTTCTCTATTTTTTTGATAATATTTTATTGATCCCATGTGCTGTTGTGTTAGCAGAATGAATTAACTTATTCCCTTCAAGTAAGGAAGAAAGTAAAAAATAAACCCTAAAAAAACCCAGTGCTGGTGCTGTATCAACCTTGATGGGATGTTTCTACTTACCTGCCCTCTGGACCTGGGATTCAGGATTGAATCAATACATGCTTAGTTATACAGGAACAGCCCAGCCATTAGGGATGCAAAAGCTAGTTTATTTCTTTGTGCCAGTCCCAAGAATGGATAATGGGACGTGGTATATCAGGAAGGGGCATCCAGTGTAAAAAATTATATGCAGACATTCAATAACATCAAAACAAATTTCCATACCAGATAGCTTGAGGCAGGGGTTAACAATGACTGCCAGTACTACTGTTAGCCAACAGTGTGCAGATAGAAATTGGGCTACTGTTGGCTGAAGAAGAAGTAAAGGATGGCAGGAGGAGAGAAGAAAGGGTAGGAAAGTGAAAGTAAGGGTAGAGACTTTGAATGTTGGCAGTAATACTGGTATAGGTAGGGAGCTTGCTGATTTGATAAAGAGAAGGAACATTGATATTTTGTGTGTGCAGTTGATATTTTGTGGGTCAGTCTGAAGGAGATTGGAGACTGTATAGTAGATTGTAGCTAAGCAGCATAGTATGGTGCTCTGTAGAATAGCTTTGACGATCAAGAAGAGGAAGAAAATGAAGGCAGACAGGAGGGTCCAATGTTGGAAGTTGAAGAACAAAGAAAGCGTGGTGGAATTCAGAAAGGAGTTAAGATGGGCATGGGGGGGGGGTAGTGAAGAGTTATTAAATTGTTGGACAACTACTGCAAAAGTAATAACACAGAAAGCTAGAAAAGTACTTGGTATGACATCTAGAGAGAAGAAGGAGGATAAAGAAACCTTATGGTGGAACCTGGAATTTCAGGAGTGTATACAGAGGAAGAGGCTGGCAAAGAAGTGGGATATTCAGAGAGATTTAGAAATTAGAGAGGAGTACAAAGAAGATGAGGCACAGACCAAAGAAGGCAGTGGTAACTGTTAAAGATAAGGTTTATGCTGTTAAGGTTAAGAAAAAGGGGGATGATTAATAAGCAGCAGTATGGATTCATGCTGAGAAACAGCACTACAGATGTAGTTCATGATGCAGTAAAGTTCAAACAGAGCTGTATTGTACCTTTGTGGATGACAGCGTACCTAGAGAGAAGTTGTAGTATTATATAAAGATGGCAGGATTGGCAGAGAAGGATGCCAGAGTAGTACAGGATATGTATAAGGGCAGTGTGACAGTGGTGAGAGCTGCAGTTGGAGTGGTGGCAAAGCTGGGGGAGTTTAAAATGAATAAAATCAATACATTTAATAAAAAAAGACGTTAACTGAAATTTTCTGTTTTCTGTCTGAATTAACAATTGTTTGTATGATGAAAATACGGTCCAAAAAAAAAGTAGGAAAATGCCAATGCATACTCAAGAAATACTCAAGAAATATTTCAACAGTGCATGTACAGTTATATCAAATGTACTGTCCAAAGTATAATGCAATGCTCTCTTAGGGGGCAAGTCTGCATAATGCACTTAAGGGTTGTACAGGCATTTACACACTGTACATAATTATACCCTTGATATGCTATAAATGCCCATGTTAATCATGTATGCACCTAAACAACAGCTAGACCAGGTGAAATTTTGGATCTGTTATATTGCTGCTGTAGTTGTGCTGCCCATGAAAGATGAGTAGCTGTAATAATTCATCTATTAGCCAGTATGACAGAAGCAGGATTTGGTATATATAGCACTGGTGAGTAAAAATGAAATGAGCCTTAACTAAAGCAAAGTTGTTTTATTATATTTTCCACTGGGGCCTCTAAGATACTTGTTACATTATCTTGTACAGTAAAAATATATGATATATTTCTTTCCTCTCTCTCTCTCTCTCTCTCTCGCTCTCGCTCTCTCTCTCTCTCGCTCTCTCTCTCTCTCTCTCTCTCTCTCTCTCTCTCTCTCTCTCTTGCTCTCTCTCTCTCTATATATATATATTCACCCAACCCCCACCTCAAGCTCATCACAGATGTGTGTGATTGCGTCCTGGGTGGGGCTGTGTGGCCAAGAATGGATCTTGGAGCACTTAAAGCACTGACCTTCACTCAGAAAGCAGCATCCGCTATAAATATTTAACTTCCTATACAGGATAACAGAATTAATGTTGTCTATATTATCGATAGAACCAAAGTAATGAGTATGGTATACAACAAACATTTTTGTATTTGGCTATGGCCCACTATTGTGTAGAGGGCACACAGCAGGGTTCCTCTGTGTTTGCACTGGAGGGTAAATGTCCAGCACAATCTGATGATTTTCCTGCATAAATACATGTGCTAAAGCTGGTAATTAACAGTTAAGTGTTGTTTGTGCAGAAAGCACTGAAGAATCCAACTACACTGTGTGAACTATTGTTTGGCAAGTGAGTAGTTTTCCATATAATAAGTTTTATGCATGTATTCCAACTCCACGCTCTTTAAACTTGAATGCTAATTGGACTTAAGCATATCAGGTGATGTGTATTTGTGTCATGAGGGTGGGGCCTAAGGAGATCAACACCCTATATCATAATTATTGTGCAAAATTATTGAGCAGCTTCTAATCTTCAGGCAAAATGGGCAAAAATATTAGATATTACTTACTCTGAAAAGTCATAAACTCTAAAAAGTCTTTCAGGGGAAGGCACACTCTTCTTCACCAATTTGTTGCAAATAGTCAACAGGTTCTCAAGAAATGTGTTGAACATTAAATGTGTTAAACGTGAAGCTACCAGGAACCCATTATCCTCCAGGGCTGTCATATTCCAGATCTGCAACCTACCTGGAGTGCCCAAAAGTACAAGGTAGAAACATCAAGACTGGGCCAAGAAATGTCTCAAGAATTTTCAAAGGTTTTATAGACTGATGAGATGAGAGTGACTCTTGACGGACCAGATGAATGGGCCCATGGCTGGATCAGTAATGGGCACAGATCTCCACTCAGATGCCAGCACAGTGGTGGGGGTACTGGTATGGGCTGGCATCCTTAAAGATGAGCTAGTTGGACCTTTTTCGGGTTGAAGATGGATTCAAAATCAACTCCCAAACCTATTGCCAGTTTTTAGAAGACACTTTCCTCAAGCAGTGGTATAGAAAAAAGTATTTCAGGAAGACCATGATTTTTATTCAGGACAATGCTCCATCACATGCATGGAAGTACTCCCCAGTACTCCCCCAAATGCGTGGCTCCCCAGTAAAGGCCTTAAAGATGAAAAAATAATGACATGGCCCCATCCTTGACCTGAACTAAACCCTACTGAGAAGTTGCAGCCTTTCTTAAATGCGAGACTTACAGGGAAATAAACAGTACAACTCTCTGAAAAAATGTTGACAGAAGAAGAAACTGACAGACTCCAGGAATGAATGACTGCTATTGAAAAGAAGGGTGGCTATATTGATCACTGTTTTTTTTTTTTTTTATGTCAGAAATGTTAATTGTAAATTTTGAGTTATTTGTTTATTATTCACACTTTAACAGATGAAAATAAACAGGTGAGATGGGAAAATGTTTGTTTTTCATTTTGTTAGTAGCATAACAATTCTGCACACTAGTGAGAATATTCACACTCACATTTCCTTTGTCAAACATTCAGGTCTTAGGGTTATTAACAATTTGGATTGACTGGTAGCACTGTAATTGTTCCATATTATAACGAATCCTCAAAATACTCACAATGTAAACAGTGTCGCAAACAAGTGTTATGTGTGGAATTACTTAATAACTCACTCAGAAAAAAGCACTACTGTTTAAATGTGTTTAAATGTGTTTAAGCATGCTGTTTGTTGAGATGTATTTGGCTGGGCATAAGTTTTCATTGCTTCTTAGCATCTCAGCTTTAATCCAGAACAAAAGTAGCAAATATCAATTTACTATTTACTGTAAACTACAATTTAAAAGCCATGTAGTGATCCGAGAGGCAGTTCAACATAGAAACACTGTCATTTTTACTGTAAGGGCTATTGTTTTTTTTTTTTATATGTATAGTATATGCAAATAGCAATGCGTAGCAATGTATAGCATTTCTGTTGTAAAAAACACTGGAAGCTAAACAGAAGAAGGAAAAAAAACTTGAAGGAAACATTCTGTGTAATGTAATATATGATGTCTGTGCAACTACAGGACCACCTTTTTTCATCTCATTAACTAGCACAAAAATGTTTATGAAGTAGATGTGTTTTCAATATGAAAAGCAGAAAATAACATGTTTTAATTTGATCAAAATGTCACTCAAAACTTAAAGCTCCCTCACCTTTTTCCTGCTGTTAGTGTTAATTGTTTACATTAACCAATTCATCAAAATGAATCCAGCTTTTGCCCAAAACGATACCGATTTAAAATGTCAATTTCACTGAGCAAAAAAGCCGGTGTTTTTAACAAAGTGACCAGGGAGTCTATATGTGTTGTTGCTTTTATTACAGTTGCAGCTGTAGTGAACTAACACTGAAGAAGCACTTGGCTTTAAATAGATTGTGATGTTCATGCTAAGAGCGCATGGGGTCAGAAGAGGTTGGTTTTTCTGAAGAAACTGTCAACCCTCTTGTGCCACAGGCTTTCGCTGCTGAATAACAATAAGGAAATATCCTATTCTGAGCAGAACATGATGGGCAGTTTGTCTCTCTTTGGAGTGATGGTGCTCAGAATTTGTCTTGCTTGCATGCCTTCACTCTCTCTCACTAGAACGCAGCTCAGTCCATTTTTTGCAATTTCCAGTCTGTGAGAGAGTAACATACTGGAGTTTAAACAGCCATTATAGATCACAGTCAAACATCTACATTCAGAAGAATGAATTTTATGGCTTATCTCATCTTTTTAAATGCAAGCGCTTTACATCATGTCACATCAGTCACTTGTGGGGTGACTGATGTGCCTCAACTGGGGCAGCGGTGGCCTAGTGGTTAGGGCGTTAGCCACATGATTGGAGGATCGGGGGTTCGAACCCCTTCCCAGTAGGTTGCCCTGAGGTACCCTTGAGCAAGGTACCGTCCCCATCACTGCTCCCCGGGCGCTTTCAATAGCTGCCCACTGCTGCACGGGTTTGAGTGTGCATGGGTAAAATGCAGAGGTCCAATTTCGTTGTGGTTCATGTGTGCTGTGTCGTGACCTCGCAATGACAAGGGTAGTCACTTTCACTTTTGATCAAGAGGTTTTAATCCCACCTCCAGCACTACCATCACTGGGTTCCTGAGCAAGACGCCAAGTTGCTCAGGGGGGATTGTCCCTGTAGGTAAGAAATGTAAGCTGCTCTGGATAAGAGTGTCAGCAAAATGCTATTAAAAAAAAAAAAAAAAAACTTACATTTTACAGTGTAATTGACTTAGAGTTAGTCCATGGTTCTTTAGGTGTCACTCCGCCTTACTTGCCTCTGTAACCCAGCAATGTAAAAACCAACAATTATTCATAAGGACATGGCCACAGCAAAGTTTATTACAAAGAAGCCTCTTCAAAAGAGACTTAATAGATACTTTTACACATATAATTATACTCAAAATATAATTCAATATTCCCTTCTATCTATTCCAGTATGAGTGTTTAATCTACTATGGGCTAATGTTACACATGCATTTTAATGATATTAAATGTGATACAAAAATGTGTAAAACATTCTTTCAAGCTTTTATTGATAAGTTTATTGTTTGTGTAAGATTATTTGGACAAGCAGACCTGACAGTATAGCATGACTTTTCCTTCCTTTTGAAGATTTTGAAAGGCCTTATTTAGTATAATGTATAGTCCTCTCCAAAAATGATGTATATGATCACCTAGTTTGACAGGCAAGCAAATATATTAGAAAAGAAAGATTTAAAATTAATTTAAGCGTAACTTCCATTAGTAACGTAACTTTAGGTAGGTGACCCACTAACTAACTGGGATGTTTCT